>JANTPZ010003704.1:0-23826 GCA_025593235.1 Vachellia pachyceras
TAAACATTAAACACCTCATGTAAAAGAGGCTGTGGGTTCTATATTTCAAGTGATACATTAAGGGTGGTAACAGGTTTGGGTGTTCATTACTTTGATGAAAATATTTATGGCATTTGAATCGCTCATATCTCGTTTGAATGGTACAAATTTAATTTGTTTTAACTAGAGATTTTTAAATAAAAATTTATTTCTTTGAAGAAATGAGACATCACATCTGCCTGAGAGCCTCCTTTCCTATTGGTTTAAAATTGTTAAAATTTTAGAAAAATTAATTAAGTTGTATAACGAGAAGTGTGAGGGCCGAGAAAGCATGTTGGCATAAGTCGGGATAAAATTCATTTCACATGCTTACCTTTTAACCGTAAATCACATAAAAAAATAGTTTCCACCATTAATTTAATTAACAAACACTAATTAGTCACATGACAAAGAGATTAAGTTTCAGTAGCCCAAGCTCATTAATTTCATTATTTGAATTACTACTCCCACTATCTCAAAACAATATAATTAATTAATGGAAGGGGTAGCTAGAGAAATAGATTATTCTCAAAGCCGTAGACGCAAGGATTTAAATTCCTTTTCTCTCTAAAACATTTCCTACAAAACATATACATAAAATATATAATTTACTGAACCTAAAATTCCTATGAATTAATATGACATTAAGCGCCCCCACCCCCCACAAAAAAACCTCTAAACTGCTCAATGTAATTAAACAACTCTTTTTTTTTTAAATGAAAAATCAATTGATTGTCATGCAATATGGTCCAACTAGTTAGGGATGCTAAACTGGTATTAGTTGGCCATGATCTTATTATGTTAATTGTTTAATAGCTGATTGGGTTGCTAAAACTTTTGTGAAGGGGTCGTGTCCTTTTGATTGAACGTGAAGATCTCCTAAGTGTATACAAAGTCTTTTGGAGAATGATGCTACTTATACAGTTGATGATAAGGGCTGATTTTGTTTGTGTTTTTAAGATAGTTATTTGGTCTAATATGGTTATGTTTGTGTTTTGTTAAGGACTTCTTTTAGATTGTAGGGGGTCTTTATTTTAGTTTACTGATATCTAAACCTTTGTATCCGGTTTTTACTGTTTAATGAAAGTTCTTCTCGGCAAAAAAAAAAAGATCTTATGTTAATTGGTTAAGATCGTCTTCGAATTAGTTAGTGATCACTCTAATTTACTATATTAAAAAGGCAACTATCAATATGCTATAGAGATGAAGGGAGGTTGTATCCTCAAGTAGAAGGAAGTTAATCATTTGGAAAAAATTTCTTTCAACGGTACACGTATGTCAAGATAAAAAATATCTAAAAATTCGTAAAAAGGGTTTATTTTATTTATTATTATTTAATTTGTTGAAGTGATTAATTAAAGTTATTCACCATACTCCTAACACAAGTGATGTAATTAACCAACTCATCCCATGAGAGACAAACTAATTGTCGGTTTGACCCACCAGCTCATTAGGGGAGTGATATTTTATTATCGTGAGAATTGATATTTGATTGTGGGAATAAAACCTTAATTTGTGAAAAAGTTTTAAGAAATTTACAATCAAATCCCAAATAGGAGAATTAATAAATAAAAGGTCATAAAGATTTATAAAATTACCATAATGTCTTAAGAGTAGCTGCTGAGGTTGTTAATGAAGGCTGATAAAGTTGTTAATGATAACCTCAACAATTACTTCTAGAACCTTATAGTAATTTTATGAATCTTTAGGACCTTTAATTCACTAATTCTCTTATTTGAAATTTGATTACAAATTTCTCAAAAAGTTTACGTGGTCAAGAATTATGTTTGATAAGCTTTTAAAACTTGATAATGCCATTTGACAGAGTGGAGGCAATCATTTTGTGTCCTTTTTCCTTGTAAAACACACAAGTTGAAGTATTTTCGTTGGCAAAAAAAATGGCGTATTTTATTACTATCAAAACCAAATTTGATTTTATTATTATAAAAAATTAAACACATCTCGATATCTGTAAAATCATCTTAAAAATTTAAAATCGTCTCGAAATCTTTAAACTCATTCCTCCCAACGGATTAGCCAACGAATCCAGCTGTTTTTATTTATTTTTTCTTAAATGAATCCAGCTGTTTTAGAAGACTAGCAAGTACTTGAGTGGGGAGCATTTTTTTAATTAAAAATTTTCCCAAGGAATTAGGAATGAAGCCCAAATATTTAGCTCCGTTCCTAGAGTGTATTGTATTCCCCCGCACGATGCGCGAGAATATTTCACTTCATAATATTTAAAAAAGTTATTACATCTTAATTTACCGTTAATACAATGTAGCAACACAACAAAATTAACGTTTAATGAAGTAACAAAAAAAGTTAACATTTAATGGCAAATCAACAACTATGAACCCTATTGCTCAATGAAAACGACATGCAATTATATTGAAAGTATTTTGCTTAAATTCATAACAAAGGTTAATAAACATCATAAATTTCATAACAAAGGTTAATAAACATTTATAAATTTCAATAAATAAGTCGATGTACTGAGTAGGTGCAATTTTTGTTTAAAAACATAATTTCATATTTTCATTGTATTGGTCATTCTGGTGGATAATTAATATTTATTAGAATCCAAAACATATATAAAAATGTAATTAAATTTTTAAATCAAAACATCATTTTTAGTTAAAAACATTGATTATTAAAAATTCATAAAATCTATTCTAAATGTTCTCCAGTAAATATTTTTTAACTCGTTATATCTAGCCAAAAAATAATTAAATTCTAAAATATCCATATATTTATAAATTATAACTATAATTAGTGTACATAAAGTTTGACACTATTGCTGATAATTTTTTTAAAATTGCCTATAGGACAGAATTAATGCACACATGTTGATCTATTTAATTTTACTGAGCCAAAATATTGTGAGTAAGAAGGGGAAAACTTGCTGCTCTGTCAAAAAAAAACGTTATAACAAAAGGTGGAAAATTGCTCTTCGCCAATTTTTCCTCTTCAGGGCCGAGCTACACTGTAGCAATTCAACAACATATAGTTATATAGATCTACCATCTATATACCACAATAACATATATATATATATATAATCTTACAGGAAGTCTTCACCACCAACATTTTATTTTATGGATTATAATAAGAAGTTCCACACTTGCATTTCCAACCTTTTGGCTCATAATTTGTATACTGAACCCCTAGCCTCCCTGTGGTGGTTGGATTTGAATTGGATCACAAGGCACACAACCCCTACATTTATGCTCACATCTTGGTGGTATTGACCTAAACAGGTAAATAACTCGTTTCTTAAAATTCAGATCGGCCTGTTGCACAATACAGTTACTGCATACTATTGGCAGCATTGGATTGCCTTGATTAAGATACCTTCAGAACGTCCAGATCTTCCTCTAATAATTTTGCATCAGCTGGGAAGAAAACTCTTGATGGAACCCCATCTAAGATCACTCGGAGTAAGCCATCCTGGCAAGAGGGAAATGTTAAAAAGACTAGGAAAGAAATATGTCTAAATCAGCAAGAAGGAATCAGGTACCAACCAAAGATGCCTGAAGAAGACTTTTCACAATGCGATCCCTTAGAGGCTCCACAATAATATCACAAAGTTGATTAAGTTCCTAAAAATAAAGAATTGTAAATCACAAAACTCCAGTTATTGAGAGATAGGGAAAGAAAATAGGAGAACAGAAATTCTTCGTTGAAGAAGCATACAAGAAGCGACAGAATAAAAAAAAATCAAATAAAAACAATGGGCCTGACACAGCTTTCCATCCCCACAGCAAATTTACAGGGGGAATCCTTCTGATAAAGCCATACAATGAACCCAAGAGTTGCCAGATATACTTCTCTCATGAAAAAAGAAGAGAGAAAATTCTGTTTTAAAAGTTGCCAGATATACTTCTCTCATGAGATATACTTCTCACATCCTTGACCGCATATATTCTTCCTCCCTTCAAATTATTATTAAACAAAGAACATGTTAAAAGCGTAAAACAAATAGTTTTGTTTGATACCGGTAAATATAAGCATAAAAAACCATTCAACAGAGTCTAATGATGCACTTCATCAAGTAAACTTCAATATCTAACAAAATAGAACTTCAATGCGTTTGCCATTTACCTGTGGAGTTTTTGCAAATTCGAAAGAAGGTCCCAAAAGATTCGACCTCAGATTTGCTTCCCACTGCTCAAATCTACCTGTCGACGTGGAGAACGGAGCTTAAGCACTGCCTACAGAGGAGAGGAATGCTTCACCGGCACGAACAGAAGACGCGAGATCCGTTGAGAAAGGAGAGGAGATACGTTGAGAGAGCACGAACCACTGTAGCACGAAGAGGACAAGCGATGGCGAGGGGGAAAGCTGCGAGATAAGGGGGCATTGGGCATCGTCGCTAGGAGGTGCTGCAAGATCTCTGTCTCGATTTCAAAATCTTTCTCCTGTTTCGAAGAAAGTATTGGGTTTCTCTCACATAAGGGAGGAAATTGTGGGAGAGAGGGAGCATATGGGACGTGCAGGCTCGAGCCTTGGGTAAAGTAAACGATTTCAAAATTTGTGGTGGAAGTTTTGAAATTTGAATTGTTTCCTTATGAACAGTGTTTGGTGGAGTGATATTATTAGATTTAGGGCCCATTTGGTTCAAAGAATTCGTTGGGATAGAATGGAATGGAACGGAAAATTTTTTAGGATGTGCTATTTGGTTGGCACTGGAATGGAAAATAGGTTGATGGGAAAATTTTTATTTGGTTGGGTTAAAATTGTAGGAAAGAGAGTAGAAAAATTGTATCAAATGACTATACTACCCTTAATGACAAATGTAAAATGTTTTTTATAAATATAAATATTTATTAATAAAAATTCAACTTATTTATATTTATTATTTAATATTTAATTATATTATATTTATAAATTATATCTATTTATTATTAATTATGTATTTAATATATATTTATTAATTATATATATTAATATTTTCACCCCATTCTAATAGGGTGAAGATGCGCCGCAATATTTTCAACGCATCTTCACCCACATCTTCACCTCATTTGAATGGGTGAAGATGCGCTCGTCGTTTCCATCATCTTCTTCGGTTGCCCCTCATCTTCTCCAGCTCCGGCGCTTGTTCCGTTCTCTGACGGCTTGTTCCGTTTTCAGATGTTTCGAGATAAATGATTTATTTGCTTGTTCTACGTCGTCTTCTCCGGCTCCGGTGAAAACGTGGTCGTCTTCTCCGTCGTTTTCACCCTCTGTTGCTCTTTTGTCCGTCGGCGGCAGTGCATTTACAATGTCAGGGGTAAATCGGTCTTTCACCCTCTTCCATTGCCCGCTAGAATTTCGCTTCCCACCAAAAATGGTGGGAAGAAAGCTTCCAGCGTTCGTATGAAAATGTGTTACCGCTGAAATCCATTTTCCATTTCCATTATTAAATCAAACAGCCGTCACCACTAAAAAATGTTAATTTTCTTTTTCCGTCGACTTATTTTCACCAAACGGGATATATTGATTGTAGAAGGGTCGCTTCGATCCAATTGACCACTTTGACCTTCGCCGTGGATGGCAATTGCACCAATGTCCATATTTCGTCCGTACTTCCCTGTACTGACCATCTCATGCTCTCTGTTCTTTGCGGCTCTTCTTCCGTTTTGACTGTCGCAGCTGTTCATCCTATCTTACAGATTGCTGAGTTGAACTTGACTGTGTAATGTGTTCGTTGCGGCGGATGATTTGGGAATACGAGTGTTTTGAATCGGAGCATTTCAACCACCACAACGACGTCGTTGAATCGAACGTCCCCCGGTGTTGCGAGTCCTAAAGCTAACCGATTCAAACGTCTCTGGCTCTCCCGGTGGTTTCACTTTCATGTGCTTGTGATTATTGGGTGTCTAATTTCATTCTTCGCTGCCATTGGTGGAGGATATGTGTACTTACTTCCCAACTTAAGCCACACAATCTTTCATGGCCAACAGGCCTCCAACTTAAACAGATCGTTTAAAACCTGCGATGTTTATGAGGAAGGTGGGTCCAGGGGCCGCCGTATCCATTGTACAATGCGTCAGAGTGTCCTTTTGTGGAACGAGGATTCAATTGCTTCGCTAATGGACGAACAGATATGACTTATCTTAATTGGAGGTGGACGCCCAATGATTGTGATATTCCGAGGTTTGATGTAAGTAATGTTTTGGAAATATTTCGAGACAAGAGAATTGTTTTTGTTGGCGATTCTATGAGCAGGACTCAGTGGGGATCACTGATATGTATCCTGATGGCTGGGGTGAGGGATAAGAAGAGTGTTTATGAAATAAACCAAAATAAGATATCAAAGAGAATCAGATTCTTAGGTGTTCGGTTCAGTGCCTTTAATTTTACCATTGAATACTTTCGATCGGTTTTCCTGGTACAACCGGGCCCGGTACCTAAGCATGCACCGAAGAGGGTCAAATCAACACTTAGATTGGACAGGATAGATGATACAAGTGACCGGTGGGCTGATTCTAATGTTCTTATATTCAACACTGGGCATTGGTGGGTGCCATCTAAACTTTTTGAAACGTAAGTTCCTTTCTTTATTACCTTCAATAGTCAATTAGTGTCATTTTGTTTATGGACATATTTGATACAATAACGGTTTCTTCTGCTGTTATTGCTTCGCTCTAACTTTTCTAAGTTGTCTAAAGCCAATGGGAACTCTTTCAAAGCAATTTATTTTCATGGCTTGTGACAGACATCATTATTTTTCTTAACCTCATCAACATGATTTTGTCGTTTTTAATGCCATTGTCCAAGTAGATGAAAGTAATTTTTGTTGAACTTCTCCGTGATGTAAATCAGAGCTGCGAAGAATTCTGACAAAATGCTGCTTTAGTGTTCAACAATGATTGTCACAAGTCCTTTCTGCAGTAGTGATCACATTCAAGATACTTGACAACTGAGATGGATGAGACTTTTTTCATTTGAGTGTTGATTTTATCCTGTCTCACTTGCATCTTTGGTAATGTTTGCCATAGCCATTGAATCTTTAACACCAAAAAGAAAATAAGCATTAAAAAAATTGAAAAGAAGGTTGGGGTATAGCTTTCATCGTGATGTTATTCACTGGTTAGCCTTATTTTATATCCTGTTTACTGTCCTCTGTTTCAATTAAAGCAGAAAGACTTATTCTTCTTTTTTTGGTAAACACAATTGTTAGTATATATCTTTATACAATCAGATTATAAATTATGTTTGTGATGCTTGATGTGTACTTTCATCCGCCAAGATCAGTATGGTTTTAATTTGCCTATGCCTATATATTTATCTGTAACCAACAGGGGTTGCTATTTTCAAGTTGGAAGGTCATTGAAAATTGGGATGTCAATCCCTGTTGCCTTCAGAACGGCCCTTGGCACTTGGGCATCATGGATAGAGAGAAAGATCAACAAAAATAGAACACGCGTGTTCTTCAGGACTTATGAGCCATCTCACTGGAGGAATTATTATCTGATTTGTACCGTAATTCTCTATTAAAATTGATTAGGCTCTTTCCTATATATGATCTTTTGAAACTACTCTTTCTCCCGGCGAACCTGTCCATATAAGACCCATGTTGTATTATCTCATTCTCCGCCTTTCTCACCTTTAGGACATCATATATGTACCTGTTTAGGAAAACGGTGGAGAAATATTTTTACAGTTTATAAGGTAAATATGTAAAGTATATTATCTTGATTTGTGGAAAAACACTGTTGAACGTGCGTTTGGGGAGCTCATACGCTTTTCCAAACAAGCACTATTTGTATCCTTGTAGCATCAGTGGCTGTTTTTGCTCACTTGGACTCGTCTTTTCTAGTATGCTAGAATGTTATAGCATTTTGAAATGCCATTTGTTCCCCGAGTTTTCAATCAGAAAAATGAAAATTTTCTTGTTTAGATCTGCACTGGTCTGTGGTCAGGCTTACCGATATAGTTTCCTTGTCTGCATCAGTGATGATCAACCACGCTGGACTTGCACCGTGACCCAGTACCCCATGCTAGAAACTGATGGAAGGGACCAAAGTTTGTTTTCAGACATAGTTTTGGAGGTGGTAAAAAATGTCAGAGTTCCGATCAGTGTTATCCATGTTACATCTTTGACTGCTTTTCGAAGTGATGCATACGTTGGTAACTGGAGTGATAATCCATCTGTCCAAGATTGTAGCCACTGGTGTCTGCCTGGAGTCCCTGATACGTGGAACGAAATTATCCTTTCACAACTATCTACTGATTACGAATTTTCTTTCCAGCAAGTGGAATCACAAGGTGAGTTCAATTACTTTCTAATGTTCCCCCCTTTTCATTCTGTCTCAGCATCTGGCGTGATTTAAGGTCACTTGAGTTTTGATCATTATATTATGCTTCCAAATGAAATTTCTGGGAGCCACGATAACAATTTGCATTGGCAGTCCCTTTTCTTGATCCAGCCTCAAAGACAATTTCTTACCATTTGTTTTTGTAGTGACATATTCTTGTCAATAACTTCTGTCCTCAGGTTGACTATATTTCCGGCTGCATTGTATTTTGACTAGCATACTCTATTAAGAGATCGGATTCTATGGATGAACCAGAGTTCACTAACAACCTTACATTATCACCCTGGGCTGCAACTGTTCATTCTGCGAGAGCTACTAACCTAAAGGCTAAAATCATCTTCCACGAGTCTTCTGTGCTACTTTAGATTTTACATGTTTTTCTAAAAGCAAGTAACAAAGTACACGAGTTCCACCATATTCACTGAAATTTATTGTAACAGAGAGCAAGAGGTATATTTTTTCCCCTTATTCTTTTTCCAATTCTTTGAATCTATCTCATAATGGAAAGAGTGTTTTGGATGTAATGGCTCTTTTGCGCATGATAATGTTACTATCCACCAGAAAACGAAAAGAGAAATGCGTTGGGCACAAATCATTGAGTTGTTATAATGTTATTTCACTAGTTGTTTTCGGCTTTTCAATTGTGCTTACACTGTTAATCATTAACTGTGAGTAGCTTTTCCAATGGGCATTTGAAATTGAGAGATTAATTTCGCTATACCCAACTAGAGTTGGTTACCAATGGAAGAGTTTATGTGATAAAGTCCGGTCTTCTATGTATGTAGCCTTCAAAGATGATGGGAGACAAAAAAAAAAAAGGAAGCTTAAATAATAGATTAATTTTATCTTGGGGATTCATTTAAATTTAAAAGTATAGAAAGTTCATCAAATTTTAAGATTTATTAAATTTATTTATACATGAAAAAAATTTAAAGGGAGTGATTCTACTAACAAAAGGTGGAGAGGGTCATGTGCACTTTGACTTTTAAACAATTAAATTGGTGCTATAGAGGCGTTCAATTACAATGGGAGGAAAATGCTTCAATTAAAAATATCATAAATTTATTTAATTATTTATTAAATATTAAAATCATATGAAATGTTTTTATAGTCTCAAAGCCTAGCCTGGGAAAGTTTTTTTTCCCACGTTTCCATCACGTAACACATAAGTCGAGATAAAACTCCTTTCACATACTTACATCGACTTGCGTAAAAGCACTTCTCCACCGCTCTCCTAAACGGACCATAATATAACAAGCTTTAAACAGGACTGAATGATTATATATGCCACGTATTTAAAGATCTACATTTAAAGCGCACAGGTTCAAACTAGGCATTACATCTCTGTAGTAGGCTCTGGCTTATTGCATTAAGCCTAAGTTGGCCTAAGCCTATTTTCACCTGCATCCCAATGGAGATCGAACTGGAATCTACATTAAAGAATAGATAACCAGATCCAATTCATAGAAAAAACCAAAAGGTAACAGCAAGACTTTCACATGCAGACAGCCCAAAAAATATACAAGGGTAGACAAGACACCCAGGGTGTTTGTCTGAGATGAATTCCTGCAGTCGACTGGTGCAATCATAAAACCCCTTCTTTTAGCCCCTGACACTCGCATTATGCACTGGAAGTACCATTACGTTTGGCTATGGTGATTGGCTAGAGGGTGAAAAATGGTAGCGACAGTAGCAGCATCAACTTTCGGTTACTTGGCATAGTTATAGGTGTCAGTGGTCATAGACTGATGAATGGCTGTGACAGTATGTGGCCTACCCATTTCCTTGCAAGAATTCCATCTCTAAAACTAGCAAAATGGAAGCCGCAAAAGATAAATTTTTTATTTGCAGGGGCTAGAGATAGGTCAAATTTCATGACGGTACCTGCAGTCAAATAAAATGACTACAGGGGATCCATGCATGACTTTCTCTTATGGATCAATGGCAATGGGAGTTATACGCTTTTTGGCCGTCTTATTTGATGTTGTCGTTCCCCTTGAACTATTTGCCACCCTATCTTCTGCTTCCCTCTTATCCAAACTAGATGTTTGTTTCTCTGTCTTCTCTTCAGCTTCTTTTCTTGCAACACTCAAACCAGATGGATGTTTTCCAGTCTTGCCGTGCTCATCTGATCTCATACTACCTGACCTTACTGGCTGTTCCTCTGCTTCATTTTTACTGCTATCCACCACAACTTCACCAACATTCCCAGTTTCTTCGATGACTATGGCAGCTTTATCTTCTGCTGCACTTTCTCGGCTTCCTACCACAACTCCACTAACAATGCTAGTTTCCTCAATGACCATGTCACGAGCTTTCTCTTTTCCCTCACTTTTCCCCCCAGCTGCCTTTACTTCACTAACATTGCTCGTTTCCTCAATGATCATGCAGTCAGCCTTCTCTTCTGCTTCGCTGTTCCTGCTTTCTGTCACAACTGCCCCAGCATTCCCAGTTACTTCCATGACCATGTCGTCCCCTTGCTCTTCTGCTTCAGCTTTCCTGATTCCTTCATTGGTTACACCAACATTGCTAGATGTTTCAATGACCATGTCATCGGCCTTTCCTCCAGCTTCATTTTTCACGCTTTCTTCAGCTGCACTATTCTTCCCCGTAGCTTCAATGAAAAAATTGTTGGATGTGTCCGGTTGTGTCTTATCCTTGTCAGAAACTTTCTTTTCTCCTAGACCAGCATGTCACAGAAATATCAAAAACCTCAGTAGTGAAGATATGATAAAGCAGCAAAACACGGGGGAGTACCTGATGAAGAGACAGGTGTTCCTAATTCGTTATTTTCAAATTCCACCAAAGTGCAGAAACCATCTTGAGATGACAATGCCAAATAGTGAGCATCAGGTGACCTTTTGAACAAAGCTGGAAGCAGTTAAAAATTTTCCCAAAGGCATGCAATTCGTTAATTCTTAAACCAAACTTGAAAAAGGGACCTGGTAGCCACATAAACATTTACCATGCAATGTCTGTTATTGCTGCATAGTGGAGACCAGCCATTATAGCTATGGGAGGATTATTCTCGGTGTCATAAATGTACAACGAATTCAAAGTGGCCACCGCAAAAATGAGGCGATAGGGAAGTTTAAATAAGCCAGCTGTACAAATAAATACAATTATTATCTTGTCTCAGTAAGGATATACATTCTCCAAGACAAGCAAAATGTTTCTGTATGAAAGTAGTTCAACTTTGGAGGTCCTTTAGGGGGCAGAATACCAGAATTAAGGCAGGTTCTACATGATTGAAGAAATGACCCCCAGAATCACATATACAAGTAACAACAAGCAAAGAATTACCTGAAGTTGTTCCTCGAAGGCTGAAATTAACAGGGCAGAATCGGACAGCAACCACAGGCTTGTTTGCACAAGGAAGCTGTATGGCAGGCCTGCATATCAGGAAATCACAAACAAAATGCCTTAGGAACTTGGTCCATGAATACATAAGCATAGCATGTTAGCCATTAAAGTATAACAGGTAATCTCAAATATATATATATATATATTTAAAAAATGTTTTGGGTTTGCAAACCATCTTCAGCATTTGAAGTATTGCTTAAAGGAGAAAAATCTGGTAGACTTACCGAGAGAGATCCTTTCTAGAAATTATGTAAGCTGCATTGACAGATTCTGATCCAGAAGTAATTTTGTATGAACCTGAAATAGGTGAAGTGCCATGCAATTTTTTTTCTTTTATAAAACAGATAACATAGAGTAATAAAAGTTCAGAAAATCAGAGCCTGAAAGGAGGAAATCAACCAACATGATACACAAGCACCATCAAATACAAAAGAAAGCACATTAAGTTTCACTGCAAAAGGTCAGGCCAAACTGCGGAGGCAAAATGTACAACTACGTAGAGATAAGTATACCTTTTCACCCTCCAAAACCAAAAAATGAGGAGTCTTATTGAGCTGAAGCAAATGGAACTTATCAGCAGTATAGATAAACTACTAATTCAATCAACTTGAACACCATCCAAATTTTGTAGAATATTCTATGGTTAGTTAAAGGATGATCCACCTAGAAGAATCTGCACATACTATCACAACCTCTGACCCATAAAGCCAGAGACAGAATTATAAATTGACGTAAATAGACAAAAATTCAAAAATAAATTGAATCAGAATTTGTTCAAGTCGGTACCTGCAGGCACAAGAAGAAACGAGCCATCAGGAGACCAGGCCGGTCTTCTGAAAAAAGATGGTAGTGTCTCGTCATGGAAGAGATGATAATTTATTGACTGCAATTCAAAAACTTTGCAAGGTTCATGTATAGAACAAATCAATTTATATACTTAAAGACAGAACACGATTCAATTTATCTTAACCTTAGAATTATCTAGCAATGGATGTACTGCCTTGGAAATAACTTGCCGGCAGACAAAATTGATTTTCCCACTTCCTTTAGATTTTTTAGGCTTATTAATGTAAATTCGGCAAGTTCTGTCCGAACTAAGAGAAGCAACATATTCCCCTAGAGGATCCCATGCAACTCCTTGAACATAATGGGCATGAGCATCCAACGTCTGAAGATTGGTGCCTGAGACATAAAAATCAAGTATAATCAGTAATATAAACAAAGATATGATAGGCAGATGTTGCAATTAAAACCTTTCAACTGCCTTCTACCAGAGGTAAAGCATACTATTTAGAACATACAGCAATTATTTGTTGCCATTCTCACCTCTGTTAATGTCCCATATAATGCAACTATTATCAACTGACCCAGAAATTAAAAATGTGCCATCAGGAGACCACTGAAGGTCCAGAATGTCCTTGTGGTGAGACCTGTTTCACAGAAAATTCTTGATAAGGAATATAATGGGCCTAAGATGAGTTTACATATTTTTCACGGGGGAACCGACTAATTGACTAATTGTATTAGCGCCCTCAGGCTGATAAGCAGTTATAACATAATTTATAGTTCAAATGCCAAGTATAGCCTTCGTTTCTATATCATAGCCTTCAGAAAGTAGACATATATCAATACTGAAAAGAAGACCATGAATAAAAGGATAGGGTATTAGTTGGTTGACAAGACTATAAAATCGTAACAAATACACAAATTGAAAATTCACATAAAATAAAAATTATATCAAACCAAAATACTGTCTACTGTACATTATATTAATTTATAACATATGCAAGGTTCAGAGGCCACTTACCTTAACATCTTGAGGACCTTCCATGTTGGATCGGTATCTGTCAGATGATACTTCCATATTATAAGATCACCTCCTGAAAATAAGGAAAATCCAGACCAGAAACATCACCTATTTATATTATCAGTCACACTCTAAAACAATTACAGAAGTTCAATAAGGCGGATAAAGACATACCATCAGCACCGGAGGCCAAGAGTTCCCCTGCATCAAGCAAAATATAGTTCTTAGTAGCAGAAAACATCACTTGATTTTTTTCTTGGATAAAATAAAAATCTGACAAAACCAAGAGGAGTATAGAGTGCTTCAGAGTCTGTGAAATCAATTTGGAAATGGGACAAAGAACAAAAATTAGAATTTTAGAACTATTAACTCTAGTTAAAGCTGCTTGTTATTTTCTGAAGGTTTCTAAAGGCAAGTAGAAACCATTTACATGAGGAATCTCTTTCAAACTGCAAATGAACTCTATAGTGTATACAAAGATAACATTTTAGGATCTAGATAGCTCAAACACTGAAGGTCACTATGCATGAAAATAACTGATACTATGGTCAAGAGCTTTGGTCCAGGATAAATTTTCTTATCACTAATAAATAGAACATTATTTAGCGAAACAGCTATTAATCCAAAGTGGAGGGGGAGGGAACCAATGATACTGACATACCTGAAGAGGAGAAACGAATTACATTTACCGCAGAAGTATGGTAAGACAAGCTATTCAGATAGGACACTACAGGTAGTTTCTTTTGTGCCTCTGCAGGTTTTACAGACCAAAGCTGGAAATACAAGTTACAAATCAATAGTTAGTCTAGGCTGGTGAAATCCAAAAAATATAACGTGCTGAAATTTTCAAGAGGTATTGTTTTAACATGTTAATTTATTGAGGCAGCGTCAGACAGAGAGGAATAACTCTCAATCTTATTTGCAATTTTCATAAGCAATGCACAAACACAAGTCAGGTGAATAATAAAAAATGTCTCAAGGATATATTGGAACTTGAACAAAGGTCACAGAGACCAGGGATATTCTATAATTCAACAATATTACTGACATCACTGACCTACATAGTCCAAATGGTATCTCCCCCCCCCCCCAAAAAAAAAAAAGACGGTATTTCTTTGTTCAAATTATTCTCCAAATCATGGTAAGTCAAACATTTTAAAATAAATAATTAAATAAAAATGTCTACGATGCATCCACCTCTATTGTACCAGATCAAAGGTACAGCTCAAGCATCCTACCTTTATAAACAAACCAAGATATTTAGATATGAAGATACAATTTTAAACCCTTTGCTTTAAAAACTATGAAATATTCAGAACGCTATAGTAGCGATTCCTTCTATTCTAATGAAACCGTAAACCAATTCTATAGGCGCTAATAACGATTAAAAATTATAACAAGAACAATCTACCATTAAACGTCATATAATTAACAATTTTCTTGTGCGGACAAAAACCAAATAATGCAACTCACGTAATCAAAAAATAGAGAGAAGCTCACTGACGAATGCTGTATAGACTACACAGTCCCGAGACATAAAAATATATCTTTCGAAATTTTGTAACCATCCTAATCTGACCAACGAAAACCCCAAATCCCAAATTCTGTCAACAGGACAGCAAGACTAATAAACAACATCAATCTTAGGCAGAAGGAAAAATTAGTGTCCTGCTTAAGCTCTGAGTAAAAATGTTGAGAAATAAGAATGGTGAGAGAGTAAATGGAAGAAGGACCTTGATGTCGAAATCGGCGCCAGCGGTGGCGAGAGTGGCGGTGAGTGGGTGGAAATCAAGGGATAGAACTGGTTTGGTTTCATGCCAGTTTATTTGTAAAGTCCCACCCCTCATTCCTCAGTTTCTTGAGAGGACTTGAGAGCTTGGTGAAGACGAAGAAGCAGCACAGCACAAGCCGAAAGACGGATCTTCGCTCGCTTCTCTCAGTTGGCGGGAAAAAGCTTTCTGCAAGAAATGCCGGTCCGCTCTAATATATTGACCAAATTACTAAATTAACCCCATCAATCAATTCTATTTCCATTTCAATTTGTTGCGTGCTCCATTTCATGAGGAGATAAATTATATTTTGGAAAATATTATTTCAAACAAAAAAATTAAAATATTTTTTTATTTTTTATTTAATATTTCAAAATTAAGTTCTTTCATTTCACTTTTTTTTAGATAGAATTAAATTAATAATTCGATTAAGGAAGCGAATTTTTGTGTTTTAAAAGAAGTGCATGTGAACCAAAAACACAATGAGATAAGTGATATGATTAATAGTAGTTTATAAATAGTATAGCTTAATATACATTTCATACACACACATATTAATACTCCATAAAAATACAGTGTTTTTTATTTTAGTAATATATATTTTATGCGATGGCAAAATCTTATTAATCCTATGTATTGATTAAAAAAACCAGTTGAAAAAAAAATAAAAAAATGGTAGTAAGATATTTTTAAGGAATGCAATTGAGGCAATTAAATTTTAAATTATGAAATTAAAAAGATTAACAATGTTATGAAAATAAACATGATAGATTCCAATATGAGAAATTCTTGTGTAGGCTAAGTGCATAACGTCATTTATGCATTATCCAATCAAAAAGATCCAACTATGTAGTAGGTCCCACAGATCTTCTGAAATTATCTTAATTTATTATTTTTAAAAACTTTGAGCGATACATAATACCCCATGTTTTAAGGCTTTGGGCAATTATGGGCCTGTCACATTGTCATCAGGGTAATTAATTGCGTATACAGACAAAAAATGAGGCCTTAAACAAGCCCAATAAAAAAATAGTAAAAGCCTAAATTGAGTTTTTGGTACTAGAAAAGCCTAAATTCTATTTTTGATGTAGTAAGACATAACCAACTAGAGATCTTAGCAAAGCCCAAAATAAGAAGACAAGCTTCGCCGAAAGTATAAAAAGGGAAGTAGAATAATCATAATTAGTGGGTGGTTGAATTTCAGCAATAACAATTATTACTGGAAAACGCCCTTAAAATGAAAAAAATCAATTTTTTAACTCAAAATTATAGTTTTGGTATAAGCCATTCATACCAACAAAATAAAATCTATTTTCCAGATCATAGCTATAAATCAATTTATTTAAAATCTATTTTCTCATTGTTAATTCAAACGCTCTTTACCCGGAACATGAGAAATTGGTAGGATTATTCATGATTAATTGTATATAACTGACAGATATAAATAACGGGAATAAGTTTCATATACAGTTAATAACTACTTTAATCCTTAATATAAAATCCTATTGACTTGTTCTAAAGAGATTAAGGAAACCAATTAATTGATACATTTACTATTTTCAAATTAATTTATCTGATTTATAAACTGATATGTAATCTAATAATATATATGCATATTTCAGAATATATATTATAATTAAGTAATTTATTTAACCTTTTAAATCTCTTAAAAAAAGTCAAATGGGTCTTGTATTAAGGATGGTAGTATTTTGCATCACTCCTCTCAACTTGAATTATTATTTTTTAATTATGTTCGTAGCCCTCTTCAAGAAAGTCATCTAAAGATTTATTCTGATACAGGCTTTTAAGTAAGAAATTTCATGTGTGCATGTTAGAATTGGTTCTCTTTTACCAGCGGACTTGGGAAGCTTTAGACAGCTATCCCCTTTTCAGTTTATGCCTTAAAAGAAGGACTTCACAGTTGCCTTTCAGTTTTTAATCTAATCCGCAAATTCATTGTGTGTATGAGAGAGAGAGAGAGAGAGAGAGAGAGATTGTTTCTCCATAAAATTTACAATGTAACTTTATTTTTCCAGTTGGCTTGGATTGTGAAGGAAGATTTAATACTTGCTGTGCAGGGCGCCAATTAATTGATATTGTAGGATCCCCCATAGCTCCTCTATGCTTTTCGTCATTAAGATATTCTCCTGTTGGAGATAATTTTGTTTGAGGCACTACCGGATATTAAACATAGACATCTTTTCAAGTTGGGATTTGAACCTTGATTGGCTATATTATCAGAGATTATCCCCTTCTATTATATTTAACCTCCGTTGGTCATAGCTCGTGTTGTTCTTTGTTTTGTGCACTAATCTTGACATCATCCATCAATCTTTTTCTTATTAGAAGGATAGACACTGACAGCATGAAGTTTCAAACAAAATCGAACCTATAATTTTCTACTTACACAGAGGAAAACTTTCATATCACTAGACTTCAAGGCAATTGGCAAAAGCACAATCTAATGAGAGGTTATCAAGTGGTAGGCCAGTTCATGATTAATCTTGTTCCCAATATATGAAATCCAGCAACACACAACATATTGAACTCTGGTTGGTAGGGCTCAGTCATCATGTCACAGGCCCCATTTTCGTACTATTACCTTTATTCATCACTTTGGACTTTGATGATAAAATTAAACTAATATTTATATGGATATAAGAGATCAACAAACCTGCTCCAACTTTACATGGATATAAGTGGGCTACTATAGCCCTAGTTCTCTAGCTTTTATATGGCTTTGAAGAAGGAAAATATGAGATAAATTCAAAAGAGGTGATGACTCATTGATTAGATCATTACAAAGAAAGAAAAACGACAGGTCTTCAAAAAAGAAAAGGAGCTCATCATAATATAGTGCTGATGAGAAAGAACCAATCACAGACAAAAGTTGGTTTTTGACTACAGTAACATTAAAATCCATGGACCCATCAATATAATCTCTCAGAGTAATTAATTTTCACTACTCATCACATACTGCTACTAGTGGTGGGAGATATTCAACACGCATAATCCTCATCTGCTTTTCACAGCACTATCAAGATTGACCTAACCAATTTAGGCCTCCAATGGTAGCCATATCTCTTTCACTAGATCAAGCTTAATGGTTTTCAATTTGCAAAAACCATAGACACTAGTCTTAGTTTTTACTTTGAGTTTCTGGACGCAAATATCTTCATTTGGGAGAACTATGAGTACCTTTCATTTGGCATGCCATGGTGACCAGATCTAAAAGGGCAGCCCAGTTCACGACTAGTAAGTTGGGTCTGGGGAGGAACAAATGCTCGCAGCAAAACCACAGCATGCGAAGAGGTTGTTTCCCAGATTTGAAGAGAGCATGGTAGCAACTTCTTTAGCAGATCTAAACCAGTCATGGTTATCACAAAAAATGCAAAGAAATGGCATGGGTTGGCATTGAGAGACAGGAAAAAGGACTAGTATACACCTTAAGCTTATCATAAGATAACAAGATTCAGAAAGATTTAACACATATATATATGAAGTTACTGCATTACATTGAGAGAAGGCATTGATTGATTGAGCTAATTATTCCAGTTCACGTAATCAATCATCCCCAAAACCACATCACAGATACGTTTCAAACCCTTTTCTCTACGAGAGATTTCCGGAGGATAAACCAAACTGGGATAGCGTTTAAAGGCATTGTGACAAGCATTAGCGTAATCTGAAGCTGCAGTGACACGCATATAAGCATAGTCATATTCTTCATTATCCAGATTCTGCACAGAGGCTTGAAGGGCTTCACTGGCATAACTATACTTTTCTGAGCACTCTTTAAGGACTCTGTTCAAGGCTGTGTCGTTTGAAGGGCCAACCAACCTAGACGACAAGTATGAGGAAGTTGCTGTTGCGTTGGCCATTCCAATCTCAACCATGATCACAGCTAGACCCTTTTGGTCTGCGTTTGGACTTGTGGGGTCAGATTTTAGGGAAGAGTAACAGAGGCTGTAGTACTTTGTGTTCCTGCAGGTTGTTCGGATCAGGTTGGTGTCTGCTTTCGCAAATGGTTGAGGTTGAAGAAGATGTGAGAGGAAGAAGAAGAGTAAAAGAAACAGCTTTGAGGCCATTATCAGATGTGAAGGAGACAGAATGAAGGAGACAGAGATGGAAGAGAAAGGAGCTTAGTACATACAAAATTGAGGCAATGATGAAGGCAAGAGGGAGAGTTATATGGATCCTTTTTCTCCCCTCTACATCTAGCAAGTTACGTCTTCTTGACTTGTGTCTCTCAGATAAATATTTATTTTATTTCATTTTGTTGCTTTTGGATTCTGATAGGATTTTTACTTTTTTTTTCTTTATGGGTGATTAAGAAGGCATGTGACAAATTTTTTTTCTTTTTTAGTAAAAGCATTTTGTAGAGCATGACTTGGCAGCACTTCGATTCGAGTGGTTCAATGGGTTTACATTTGAGTCTTAAATTCTAAGGATTGTGGATGGAGAACCAAAAAAAAAAAAAAAAATTCAGTTGCCTGGAAATATTTACACGAATTTGATCTCTTGATTAATACTACTGGCAATCTTTAAAATATTAAAAACTAAAAAAATTACTTAATTATAATATATTACCTTCAGTCTTTAATATAAAAGTTATTTGACTATTGTTAGGGAGATTAATGAAATTAATTAACTTGTATATTTATAATTATTTTTTCAAATTATTTTTTCTAATTTATAAATTGATATATAATCTAATGATGAATGTAAATATTTCATAATATATGTTATAATTAAGTAATTTATATAATTTTTACCTCATTAAAAATGTCAAATGACTCTTATATTAAGAATTAGAGGTTGTGTATTTCAAAATATTTATCAGACTGGAATAGTTCCCTTGATTTTTAATCTTTTAAGTGGTTCATAAAAAGAAAAAATATATTGAATCTTATTTTTTTGGTCGAATATTTGAATCATATTAAAAATGATGTGAAACTATAAGGATCACATAAAAATTACAGATACATGGTTAAAAATGAAGTGGATGTACAAAAATTTAAAAATTAATTTTCTCATTTTAAGAAAAAAATGAAACGACATGATTGATCCAACTAAACCGTCCAACTTGACTAGTGTGGAACTGTACACTACGCGTACAAATCATACATTATGAGTTTGTTTGGATGTAAGGTTGAAAATAGTTTTTACAGATTCCGAGGCAAAACCTAGGTTTTGGAGAATAGATTTTAGAAAATAGCTTTTACAGATTCCAAGACAAAACCTAGGTTTTGAAAAGTGATTTATGTTTGAGAAGTTATTAGCTTTTACGGATTCCGAGACAAAAAAGTGGGTAGGAAAGATGAAAGCAAGAAAGAAAAAGAGAGAAAACGTAGGTTTCAAACTAAGGTTTTGTAACCAAAATAGCTTTTGGGAAAAAAAAATTTTGCTTAGACAAAACCTCGGTTTTGAGGTAAAACCTAAGTTTTGAAACCAAACCTAAGTTTCAAAAGTGGTTCCAAGCCCTAAATAGGTTTAGTCGATTTGGGATGTTGAAAACAACTGTCACAAATGAATTAAAAGTCCATTTAACTCAAAATGTAATAATAATGGAATATGATTCACCCTCAAAATGCATTCAAAAAGAAACGACAAAACATGTTAAAATCACTATCATCAAGAATGCTATTGTTGAATGTACTTTGCCGTAGAGGAGATTGTCTTGTTTTGCGGTAGAAAAGTACTTTTACGTAAGCCGAGGTAAATATGTGGAGGAGATTGTCTCGTTTTACGAAAAAATACTGTTGAACGTATTTTTGGGTGAGAGTTAAAACACACTAACATGTGAAGTTCCAATAACGTTCCACATTCAAAAAGCTACGATCAAACATAAGTAACATCAATATGTGTGTGTAAAATCACAATCACATTTGGCCAAAACAAAGAATGGCCATCCCCATTGTAGTTAAAAAGACTTGAAGGATGTAAACTACCGTAAATTTGTTTATAACCATTAGATCAAGTTCTCCAGTTACATATGATTTTGAGTATAGTTCTCCATTACAAATATAGTCATAATAAATGCAGTTTTGAATAGATATGGAATCACATATCTATGATTACATGTGGATGCCTAGCCTGTGTATAATTTAATGAGAACGCGAATTGTTGTTTAGTGGTTGTAATTAGTGACTGTGTAAGGTGTGCTTGTTTGGAGGGTAGCAAGCTACTCCTGAGGCGTTGTTTGTCAGATAGGAAATAGACACAGCAAGAGTCACGGGTCGCACTTAAATCCACTTCAGAGTCTTGATCCAATGTCTGTTCCCTACACAAATGTTCCTGTTTTGCACACAATACAGCAGCGTGAGGAGCCCAAAGTCTGAACCCGTCAATTATTCGGTACTTTTCTAGATTTTACTCACCTATACTGCTACACATACTTGCATAGCTATTTTTGAAGCAACAACCTTGATGAGTTTAATCCAGCAAAAATGGTTAATTTTTCATGAACGAATCAAGATTTAAATACTTACATAAAAGATGTGAATCTCTGAATGCAAATAATTAAGAGATAAGGTACAATCCAAAGGGCAGGTTTTGGAGCTGTGTAAGGTATTTAACCAAATAGAATTGTTCAGATCCTATACAACTTATCACTAAAATACCCATTGGGGGGATAGGGCTAAGCGACGCAAAAAAAGGTTTTCTATAAGATGGAAAATGAATAATATTAACCCCACAAAGGGTTTGTGAATAAGTGATTGTCTGATCATGGATGTATTGACTCAATTCATTAATCCATTTAGCATAATCATTTTGTAAAGCATATGCATATTTTCTTTCTACACCCTCAAAATGATACAACAACCCCCATCCTCAGAGTATAAAACAGAAACTAGTTTTACAGCAATGCGATTCATTGAAAAATTTGCTATATAACACTAAGAATACAATAGAAACTCGTGCAGATTATCTGTAAATCATTATACATTTATAATAAAAAAAACTATTCCTGTAGAATTACTCTGATGATTTGGTTGGGGATACCCTAATGACGTATCCATGTGATAAATTTGATTTCTGAAGCTAAAGACCAATAGAACTATTTAAGGTAGACACAACTCTTTCAGAGACTTGCAATTCGCTTGAGCTTGAACTGGAAAAGCCTCAGTGCCTCTTTTGTGGCTCAATGTCAAATGTCAATAAAACCTCCGACAAAATTTAAGGAAATTCTGCAACAACGATGGGCCTTGTTCCCTCTTAAGTAAGCCTTTTGAGAATGAGTTTAAAATGCTGCGCAGAAAGTAAGCAAATTGAAGGGTATTATCATGAGATAGGGAGGAAATAATATGCATTGCAAGTTGAGATATTTATGTCTTCTCCAACTTAATAGTTAGGAAGGAAAACTTCCTTATATCACAGCTTCCTATGAGCAAATTTTATTTTAATATAAAGGAAATTTTCAATCAAGGACCCATATAGAATCATAATTATTCCAATATTCAAAATTCCTTTAAATGATCATAATTATCATGTATCATTATTGCTTCTCAAAATTACTACCCATACTCCCAAAATTTACTAATCCACTAAAACATTATGACGTGGAAAAGTCTAACTTTCAGAAGAACCATAGATAACTATGGAATCTGGAAAGCACCAAGGATAAATTTGATATTTCAGAGCAGTTATGAACTCCAAAATCATTTCAAGCACTTAACTATTTATCACTTCAAAGTGGAACTTTATTTAAAAATGTGCAAGGAGAATTACGCCAGAGAGGAGGGGATGAAGATGAATCACTGCTACTTCTCTGACAAGTTCAAAGGTGATCAGATTCCTTTCCCCATTTGATGTCAGATGCCCACAGGTTCTGAAGTTACAATAAAGTGTTTATAATTTTCAGCTTGTTCTATTTCCTATGTACGTTTCTATTTCTATTTTTTTCTGCCTTTTAGTAATTAGCTGTCACCTTATTTTGATACTCAGGCAACAAGACGACGACGACAACGACAACTACAAAGCCTTGTCCCACTAGGTAGGGTTGGCTATATGGATTACACAACATCATTGTATTCAAGCAATAAGAGAACAAAAAAAAAAAGACAATAAAAGATTATCAAAATTTGATAAGATACCCATGAACTCAGCCGCAGGAGACAATTTTCTCTCAAAGGAAATGGCTTGCCATCAAAAGTTGTGGTTTTTCTTCGTCTTCTTGAACCTCCTTTGAAGCTTCCTCTTTAATTTCCTGTACCCTCTTATCCCAGATATCATCTACTAGTTTCCAAGTTTCATCACTGACAATTTGGGTCTGCAGTGAAAAAGAGGAAACGGAAAATACAGGAGCGTTTGTCAGCTAAATGAGAAGATAAGGCCGCTTATAAAACTAAACTTGCTTTTGCACGCACCTCTGTTGGGCGGGGTGCGCCAAAGGTTGAAAACCCAACGTTGCCTGGTGCAAATGTAACCCTCCCTGGAAGAGAGATTCCATGGATTCCCCATCTTCCAGCATAAATCAGTGCTCCATATTCATCCAGTGGACTTACATTAGGCTACACAAGAAATAAAGAAAAAAAGACTGACGTCATAAGTAAAATATTGA
>JANTPZ010003705.1:0-18707 GCA_025593235.1 Vachellia pachyceras
ATGAACAGATCAGATTTGAGGGCAAGTTACTTACCAAAACAAATCAGATCCGGTGAAGATAGCTCTGCCGACGACAACTACAGAACCTGCTTCTCGAGAGCACAGCAATGCCGACCAGCTCAGGCTCCTCAAATCGCACGAAGACGCCTTCCTCCCTCGCACAAACACTCCTTCTTCGACCAGATCGGGCTCCTCAAATCTGCAGATGAGATAAATGCATGTTGGTAACGGTTAGGATGCTTAAATGCATGCAAGAAGCGAATTATGGAGCTTTCGGAATCTCAGTACGGCGATGGATGCGACATTGCGAGAGACGCTCAGAGCACGCGAGAGACGCTCAGGAGCACGCGAGAGACGCTCAGAGCACGCGAGACTTCAGAGCAGGACGCAGCTTAAGGACAAAAGCTAAGATTCGTGGCTTGTCGGCAGAAGGAGCTTCTTCACATAAGCTCCTTATTCACATAAGCATTGCCAAACGGATCAGACCTTTGAACAGTGGAGCAGTCGGGCTTATGGGCACTATTTACCGCGCTTCTGGGCTTGCCAAACGGACCCATTAGCTTTTACGGATTCTGAGGCAAAAAAGTGGGTATGAAAGAGGAAAGTAAGAAAGAGAAAGAAAGAAAAAGTAGGAGAGAGGAAAGAGGAAAAAGTAGGAAAGAGAAAACCTATGTTTCAAACTGAGATTTTGTAACCAAAATATCTTTTGAGAAAAAAAATTTTGCTTGCACAAAACCTCGGTTTTAAGGTAAAACTTATGTTTTGAAATCAAACCTAAATTTTAAAAGTGGTTGTCAAACCAGCTTGGTGTTGGCTTGGGGACACGAACTTTGAAAAAGGTTGAACTACGTACTCAAACTGGCAAATAGGCATGTACATGGATCTCTTTCCCAGCCCAACTCGCATACACACATATATATTATCACAAGCCTTGGTATATACAAGTTGCACTGTGCAGGCTTATGAATAATTAATATCAACTTTGACCCCATGAAGTATTAGTATTCACTCAAACAGCCACACATGAGGGCTATTTTGAATGATGAATTAAGGTTAGGGCCATGGTTAAGTAGCGAGCCCACACTTTGATATACATCAATTAATTATCGCAAGACCAACAGACCACCTAAATAATTAATATCAGCTATGACCATATTCATTTATTCTTATGATCAAAGGAATGCAATCAAGCAAAATTGGATTCCCATATGAACCTTTTGCTAATTGAAAAACATAATCTACGGAGCGAAAGAGTGGGAAGGTGAAATACAAAGAGGCATGGATGTTTCTTTCTTTCTACTGAAATATTTCTCAACAGTGTAAAAATTGCACCTATCATGACCACCTGAGGAATATCCCGTAAAGATCGATGTTTGAAATTGAAAAGGCTATTAACTTTATTAAAGAGAGGGAGGGTAGTTTGAGCACATGCTGGGGATAATATAGATGCTTGTGGGGATCATCATTTTGTCTTGAGAAGATATGATGGGTGATCGATGGATGAAATTGTCATTTTTGATTGCATTGTGTAGCCCGTGACCCATAATGCAGAAAAGTTTCATCAAGAAAACCAAAATTATATACATTAATTGATGATTACTTCTCTGTTCATTGTTAAAACAAAGGCATCATGCAACCACATCAAAACCAGAATATGGGGATTCACACACACACACACCCATATATACATGCATGTGATCTTATATGTCACACACACATATATACCCATTATTAAGTTGGATGACCAATTGTCGGTGGGAATAGTTCTTTAAAGAGTACAAAGAAAAAAGATGAATTCGAAAGCTGTGCATGATGTTTTTAATGTGTGAGTAACACTTTTCTTTAAATTTAATTTGTCTCCACCTACTCATATATTATAGGGTGCAAGTTGGGTTAACTGGTGAATTTCCTGCAAGATATAATGAAAACCCTTGATTATGGATTGCACTCCCAACATTTAAACTAAGATGATAAAGCAACAATAGCTTTTACAAAGTGACAATTTGACTTTATGTCAGCTTACAATAAAAACAACACAATGAGTTTGATCTTATTATATGTATTTAATTTACTATAATGTATTTCCAATTGGATTGATGAGAAGAGCATTACTAGTGCATGGAGAGATGTCATGAATTGTTATCTCTTGAAACAAGATCTCCTCAATATAAAGTTGCAATCACATGTTAGATTTATTAACCAACATAATCAACAAATTAAATAAACAACAGTTATTTAAAATAACATTCTGATAAAGAGTTATACTTTTATGGTATGTAAGTGTTTATTATCTTTCACCAAATGACATATAGTCTAGACATTTCATATATGTCTTTAAAAACTAAGAGACATGACATTATATTTAGTGACTTTTAGTGTCATAACTCCCTACATAACCCTTTGCAAAAATTTCTTAATTTATAAAACGTGACTTTTAAAAATTACATCTCTTTGTTTTAAAAATATTCCAACAACATGATCCATATAGCTCCTAAAACGAATAAGGAAAATGTGAATGATTTGGTGATAATGAAGGCAGGATCATAATAAGGATCAAGGCCTGAATATTGCAATTAATGATGGTCAGGCTACTCAAAGTCTTCCCATTTTTCCCTACCCCATTATTGTTCGTTGAAAACCATATCCCCTACTGTTACCTTTGCCTCATCCTTCATCAACCATAGTTTTCCATTTGTGATTCATGTAAATCACTAATTAATTCCCATATATTTGAGATAACCTATTTTACTTTAGTATTCATCACCCGTGCTCATTACTACGTTGAAATTTGTTACTTGCATGGGAATCATTCATTATTCTTCTTTTCAAGGATTTCTCCTTTTTTTTTTCTTTTTTCATTCAGCTTTTCCCCGTGATCTGAAAACTTTTGGACATGCAAAAATATTTTGTTATGAGCCTATGGAGCCTCAAAGAAGTGACTGTAGTTTATGAGTTCAAGGAGTCCTCTCTCTTAAGTAGGATTGAGCTTTCTCTTGGAATTGAAATTGGGTTTTGAGCACTTCAAAAAGGTTACATTGTTATGAGTATCATGTTGAGAAGTCATGTACTTATTTATAAGGGTCAGGGAAAATAAGAATGAACTTAATTACCAAAAAATCCAATAAATAGTAAGGGGTATAAACATATTGTCATTTTTCATACTAAAACTTGTCGTTACAACATCGCATGTTCAGTTATTATTGGAATTTAATTTTGAATGATTAAATCTCTTACTTGAAACCTTATAGTAATTCCCCAAGTACTTTAAATGCATCTTCTTCTTAATAAGCCAATCTTTTGGGATTAAATTATATCTTTTAGTTTGTGTTCCTAATACAATTACTATTATAATTATTATAATCTTTTTTACTTGAAAAAATAGTCAAACTCTTTCTAAATTATTTTAAGCATAAATATCTCTTAATGATGCTACGCACCATGCAGCCTTTGTGAACTCCATTTCTCTGGTTTGAGCAAAATTTGAGCACAGCTTCAATTGTATCGTATATATAAATAAGTTGTACAATAGAAAACTAAATGGTGTAAAAGAATAATAATATGTAAGTTCTGAATTCTTTTTATGGGGGATATCCCACGCTCAACTGTGTGCATGATAACTGATAATATTAGGGGGGACAGCTATGTGAGTGTTGAAAAGCTTATACTACCAAATCTGAATTTGCTTCCATTTTCTATAATATGAAGGGAATCCAAAGTCTCCAATATTGCCCTAATCAACTTGTAATGAGTGAGTGTGACTTGACTCTGTTAATCACTTTTGCAATCTTTTACTCTTTAATCGTTAATTCTGCATATACCCTTAGAAAGAAGAAAGCGACCACCCTCAAAATATATTATTAAAGCACCTAACTTTACAATACCACACACACACACTTCTGGACAAATCAATATAAGCTATATATACATAGCTTCTTCCATCTTCATCTGTCTGCATATTTTCCCTTCCTTAGAGTTTGAAATTTTAGGTATTTCAACCCCCAAACACCTGAACCTAAGTTTGGGCGTAGACTTTTAGTTTAATAAAGCAAGAAAATTAAGAAAGGATTGCTTATGGAAAGAGCTTTCCGTGTGTACATTACAAAAACACATATATACAATTAATACTAATTAATTTGATGGTTAGGTGATTATTGATGCCATAGAAGTTGATTGTTTGTGATGTGTGATGTGATCCATCATTGGATCCTCCAAATTCTAATTTGATCATCAGTAATTTTCGGATGCCCATTTTTTATTGTGTACTTGATATTAGTACTGTAATAAATTAACGGTTAGAGGGGGTTGAGCTAAACCCATAATATCTAGTAAGTGTGGTAGGAAAAGGAATTAGACCTGGAAAAAATGGACATGTATTTAGCTACATAAAACAAACATTGGCGATTAAAACAAATAAGGAAAATCGTCGGCAAACTCTCGTTTCATGTATTATATACTATTTGTTTTAAAAGATTCACAATTTCCTCAACTTACAAACAACAATTTATTCTGGGGTGTTACTGTAATAAAATATTTCATTTATAAAATGTAGTTTTTAATTTAAAAACAATATATAAATTAAAAATAAAAATCAGAGATAAAAAAGGAAGAAATATTGTCTGAAAGACAAATAAAAATCAGGAAAAAAGAAGAAGTTATTAGTCAATGTAATAATATATACCATATTGACACATTTGAGTGAATAGAAGATGAGCTTGCTTTGACAAGGAATTTTCCTGAAACATTATACTTTAACTAAATCCCTTGGCATGTTCTTTGAATAGCTTTAGTTCGTTATCCAAGGCAAGATCTTCCAAATGGATAAGAGGTAAAAATGTGGTAATGAGAAAAATAGACTTTACTGAGACAAATTTTGAATCAAATTCATACATAATATTAATGAGAAAAATACAGTTTTGCTTCTCTTAATCTTTCTAATCCAAATAGTAACCAAAACTGAAGGGGATCGGAAGCTATTAAGGAACCGGATCTAACCACTGGTAAGAAAAGCTTATATGATAGTGAGAAATACCCATGAATTTCTTAATCATGGAGTAAGGATGTAACTAAACCAGCCTTTGAGTGTACATGTTAGCAAATTCAAAAAAGGAATTGGAATCTAAGTATGCCTTGGAAATAGAAATTATGATGAAAACGGAAGCCTTGAAGCGGAAAAAGAAAAATAAAAGAAAGGAAGGAAGGAAATGAATAGTTGATGTAGACCTTGTGATAAAGTCAAACTTTTGGAACCTTTCGGAATGGAAGTGGTTCAATTGCTTGCAAGTGAAACAAGGCATCCTATATAAAATTGATCATCATGATCAAGATTTACCAACAGCTAACTAGCAAGAGAGACTCAAATATAAAATTAATTAATTATAGATAGCTTGCGTGTTGCGTAAAAATGGTCCCCAGCAACCAAATCATCACGTGCTTACATGCATCAAAGTTTGCATATATCACAGAGAAAAAGCAATATTCATTGATTATTAAATAACCACAACCACAATAATGAATATGGTAACAGATTCAAATTTCGAAGTTAGATATTGACATCACATTTACTTTGTTACGAGTCTAGACTACATCAGGTACTCTCTTTGCCTCCTTTTCTCAAATTTTACTCAAATTTAAAGCTATAAAAGAAACATAAGATGATAATTAAAATTACGGATCTTAATTGTACAAATATCTACACAGGGAAAAAGATGCTATTATTATATATTAGACCATTCTCAAAGATGTTATTTCCAAAACATAGCATACGCAGAAAAGTACAAGAAAAGTGATTTGATGATTATATTCTATAATCCCATTTGTGGGATCTCCATAACCAACCCTCCACCCTCTCTTCTTTTCATCTCTCTCTCTCTCTCTCAACACTATTCTCCTCCAACAATCATCTTCACCGTCTTCTTCTGAATCATAGCCCATGTACCCAGATATTGAGCACATTTTCTTCTCAACGATGCCAGATTCTGACATCTTTCTAACAAAGGAGAACCCAGATGAAGATATCAGCGTAAAATCCGCTCTCCACACTCAAAAAAATCATCACCTCCATGAAAGCGTCCCAATTACCTGTTCCCAGTCTGCGGCGATTTCTGACTTAGTGGTATTAGAATCGTCCACAAGACTGGAGAATCCAATTTCGGATCTCAATCTGAGCAGGTTTACCAGAAGAAACAGTTCCCAGTCTCATTCTAAGGCCCAAAAAGAAAAGAAGAAAGAAGGAGGGGGAGGTTATGAAGCAGCAGGTCCCTTATTATTGTTATTATCAAAAGAAAATTGTAAGCCAAAGGTAGAAGAAAATGAGGAGGAGGGAGATGAAGGAGAAGGAGAAGAAGAAGAAGGGTTCAGAACTCCAACCTCTTTGAATCACAGAATCCCAGAGGCCGAAGAGTGTCCACCTGCACCCACAAAACCCAAGCTATCTCTGAAAAGAAAAGCATCGCAGACTTCACTTAATCTTTCATCAAAAGAGCTTCAACTATTGTTCCCAGTTCAACATAACCCACTTTCCGATTCCCACAGAATCACCAAGAAAGTTCGAAGAGATGACTTCAAGTGATCTGTTTAGCTCAAAAACTACATGTTCCATAGTTTCCATGTGTGTACTAATAAGGTGCAAGTGCAAAATATTTTGCCTTTTGCCTTTCTTGTTTTTACCCTCTTTTTATGACGTACGCTTAGTGATTGGCATGTTGATGACAGAGACTTGAGTTGAAATTAACGACTATCCTGGGGTGGGCAGGAGTTTAATTTGAATCCCCAAACTGAAGCTGGGTTGAACATTAAAGCAAATCTTCACTTACGGCGTATTTCCAACCATGACGACGCTTGATGTACATGTTGTACGTGGTGGTGGATTATCCGTCATAACATTTTGCTTTATGATGTAAACACTTGATCTTCAGAGAGTTTTGATTACCTTATTGTTTTATCGTGTTGCGTTACTAATGGGTACTCTGATAGGAATGATGTGAAGTCGAAGAATTGCGAAACATAAAATATGAAGTGTAGAGAGAGAGAGATAGAGGATTGTCTCCGTGATTGTAATAATTTCAAGCTTCTATTATTATTAGCATTTTCTGTAGGAGTGATTATTAATTGAGGTGCTATTGCTATATATTAAGTCTGCATATCAGCTATGGTATGCTCATCTGATTCTAAATATAAAGTGCACTGAATCTAAATATAAATTGCACTACAAGTTAAATGTTACATTTAGGACCAAAGGAGCACTATATATATATATATAAAGGAAGAGAACTGATTCTGATGGATATTTACTGCATCATATTATTCATCTCTTAACTGGGCCTTTAGACTCTTGCTTTCCTTATGAAAACTGACAGATTCTTTCTTCGATTAGACGCTATATATCTATAAATATACGTAACTTAGCCTTCAGATTCCAGGGAAGGAAGTAAAATAATAGCTAGATAAGAAGCACAAGAAGTTTGCGGCATTAATGTGTCATGTGCATAGACTTTATTAAAGTTACAGTACAATGTGTAAGTTAAGTTGATAATCAGTTTTATTGTATTATAATCAGTATCCATACACATGTGACGGCAAAAGATCTTCCAAAGGTCATCCTTCTTGAGAAAGTTTTCTACGTACGTTGCCTATGCTAATAAGTCAACCCGTTGAGAAACCTTCGACATTTTCTAGCTCCCAAGCATATAGGCTTGTATGTATGTATGTATGTATGTATGTATGTATGTATGTATGTATGTATGTATGTATGTATGTATGTATGTATGTATGTATGTATGTATGTATGTATGTATGTATGTATGTATGTATGTATGTATGTATGTATGTATGATGATGAGAAAACTGAGATTAACATGACATCATGATGCAAGTGGTTCTGCCATTTCACGGCACTAAGGCTGGACTTCCTTCTGCGACAAAATGTCTGGAAACGATGACTCCCATCCTAAGGCAGAAGATTGAGAGGATTACGATAAAAAGGGAACGAATATGTGTGTGTGTGTATTCCTGCATAATAATTACCTGTAAATTGAAGAATTCATGAAGAAGAGAGAACTCAAAAGAAGCCGCTTCCTAGCCTTTTTGGCCACCCGAAATTCTGGTAGCACCTAATTTCACCACCTGCGCTGGCCGTGGCAATCACCAAGCGCCATGCTGCAGGATAACTCGAGGACGTTAATGCAGGTAACTATTATCAGCAAGTGAGAAAGGCGGCGGCGGCGAAGCATTATTGGTAGCAGAGAGAGCAGATGGATCATCTTGCGTCGTGGAGTTGGTGGTTACGTCTGAAGCGAAAGACTCTGTTCTCGAAATGGCTGCGGGATCCGCTTCTTGCTGGGCTTTGGCGGAACCACTTTCAGTGGCAGCGGTGCTAGTATTGTGGTTGTTATCAGTTGTTTCAGCGGCGTCGGTGGCGTCTTTCTTAGGAGGAAGAGGCGGCGGCGACTTCGTGGGGGCAGCAGCGTTGTTGGCTGATGAAGGATCTGATTCCTTCTTGTTGGGAACAGGGGGAAGACAACTTCTCTTCTTGGGGCCTTGAGGAGGATCACCCTTGATGGTGAAGGGCCATGGAACTGCCTCAGAAACATCCTTACAGAGAAAGCTCTCAAACGCTCGGGTCAAGACTAATGCTCTTGCTTTTGCATTGGTGCCTCCTTGTTGAGCTTCATCGTACTTCCACATGTGTACTTGAGAATCTTCGCTTGCACTTATCACATGCCTTCCACTTGGACTGAATGATGCTGAAATTTGACTGTTTGAATTCCGGAGACCTGTTCACGTAATACCTAGTCTACAAAGATTCAAAAAATAAAGTTGGAAAAGAGGGGGAAAACTTTGAAGAAAATGAATTGTATGTGTAATTAATTTACATTTCTAAAATTTAGGGACCAAATAATTCAAATATAAGAGGATGAATATATTTGAAGTAAGGTGAAACAGAACTAATGATGAGAAATTGGTTAAGAGTTAGAATCGAAAAATGGGTCAACCCGCGGGTTGATGAGATAGTCCACCTCAAACCATGGATTGAATGGTGTGGGTCTTAGGTTGGGAAAACCTCAGCCCGAGCTCGCCATGGCAGGTCAGTGGGCTAGCGAGTCATCGAATATATAATTGCTAAATAATACATGAAACCTGACGCAAATGTAAAGGACTAAAAGTATAATTTAACCATAATTAATTAAGAAGGAACAACATTGGATTGGAGAAGTAAATGAGAGGGTCCACTTTAGCATCCGGAGAGTAAGAAACGGCAGTGACCATTTCAGAGACGTCAGCCCACGATGAGGAATGCTCCACATCTTAATCATTAAATCAAGCGACCCACTTATGAAATAGTCCTCCTCTATTGGATTAAGCTCCATGTAGGTCACTGTACGTCCCATCATCCAATTATGCATCCAACAAGTGGGTGAACAATTCAGGCACAGCTTCAATTTCAATTCCAGGTCCCATAGTCTCACTGTTTTGTCCATTGAAGACGATAGAAGTAACTGCAATTATTACATAACAAAGTAAATCGCATGCCAAAATCCCCATAATTAAGGTTATTAAGAAACATGTAAGAAAGAAATGAAGCGGGGGTGACCTGACATTTGGACCAAGACAAGTCCAAAACGTCTTCGAAATGACCTTTAAAAGTACAAAAGGGTTTATCAGAGAAGGAGAACACAATCTTTGGCACATGAATGTGGTCCGGAACCTTATTCTTAGCCTTGCCCTTGGAGGCTGCCAACAGTGCTAGCAGCGAGGGATGAAGCATATTCAGATTACTTCCTTCCTCCGACGCCAGCAACATGGGATCACACTTCTGCACTTCCCATACATAAATCACCTTATCCTCCTCGCCGCTGGCCAGATAATGGCCGTCCTAGCTAAACTTGAGGGCCCAAATACCAACCTCGTGAGCTTGAAATTACTGACACATGTATAATGTTGAAAGCTATTTGAGTTTCCCGCTTTACCTAACCCTAACCCATTTCCCCGGTTGTGCTGCAAATGGAATAGGCAGATGAGTTGCCTCTTTAATGCTCTCTATTCTCCCTATTGCCCAATGCACCCTTTATATTCTTCAACAAAGTAGCCGCAGTCTTCTTTCTCATTCTCAAGCTCTTGTTTGAGTAACATATAAGCTCTTTAATGATTGGGGAGTGTCCCATGGATTTCTCAAACTCCTCCATCGTTAGTTTTTCCCTTTTTGCATATTGTTTAGGCTGCCCCACGTGCCATTATTGCTGGGGTCCTTCCCAATAATGATTAACTATTTCCCCGTGTCCAGATTCTTGATGAGGAAGAAAGAAGTGAATCCGGTGTTTGACACGATCGCCATTAGTTTATGGCGATGTTGATTGCTTAATTGTTGATCCCCTAAGGCACTTGAGTCAGGGCACATAGGAGGAAGAGCAAAGATGATCTCTGACAACATTTTTGTTAGACGCTGCTTTGAAACTTTACCTGTAATGAGCAATCAAATAGGCTCAAGGAGGATGGCAATTAGGATTATAATGAAGAAAGCTAATCAAATATTGTTTTGGCAACCATACCTATGAGTTCCTTCATCCTCATTTTGGGCAAGGAATACGCATCACAATCTACATTTCCCTCGAAATGTGACCTAACAAGAACGAACCGCATTGTTTTATGCTTATCCAGTGGTGGCAAAAACATTGTTTTTTGCTCTATTTTATTTCGATCACTTGAAGCAATATCAGCAGCCTCTGTTATATTATGATCACTTGATGATGCGGTATTAGCATCCTCTGTTTTATCCTAATCACATAATGCAGCCGCATTAACAACAGCTGCATCAGGAGGATCAGGAACCATCATGTGTTTGGGCTTATCGGACGAAGGAGGTAAAGGCGGGGCATTATTCTCGAACTTCCTCGTCATTGCATGACTGATCACTATGCTCGCCTTCCTCAAGCTCTCCTTATTCTCGCTTAGGTACAAATTCCATAAAGCAATCACTTTCTCCGTTCAATGATTGATCCTCGAGCTGCTATCCATATGTTGTAGTTGAAGTCAGGGATGGCCACTGCCATTCGTGTCGTTGATACTTTTCATATCATAATTCTGAATCTTTGAGAATTTTCCGAGAATGACGTACAACTTTCTTGGAATTCCTCGCAATTGTCAGATGATGAAGCACTGTCTAAGCTCTCAAATGGTAGACTGATTGTTGCAGTGTAATTTTACTGGACAGTTTGTTTCTTGATGCAAATCTTCCATTAGTTGCATCAACCAACTGCTTTCTTGTGCTGCCATTGATGCTGCTCTATACTCTACTTCAATGTTTGACAGTGATATTGTTGGTTGCCTTTTACTTATCCATGAGATAGCTTCAAATCCAAGGCTAAAAACATACCTAGTAGTTGAGCGCCTTGTGTCACAATTTCTGACATAATCATCATCACAGTATCCTTGCAATTTGCACGCGTTTCCTTTCTTGTATAAAATGCCATAATCAATAGTACCTTTGACATACCTTAATATCCGTCGCACTCCTTCTAGATGTGGCTTCTTTGGTTGCTGCATGAATCGACTAACTACTTCAACTACATAAGCTATGTTAGACCTTTGTTGGAGTGAGGTAGATAAGACTACCTACTAGTTACGTGTACATAGTTACATCTTCTAGTATTTTGCCTTTTTCTGAGTATAGTTTCATATTAGGCTCTAGTAGTGTTGGATAGGCTTACATTCAAGCATGACAAACTTCTGCAGTAGGTCTCTTCATATTTATGCTAGCACAAGAATATTCCTTCCTCGCTTCCTTTGGCGTCTTTGCGTCTTGTATATATTGAAGAAAATTGTCTTCAACGGTCACTGATAAGGCAAACATTGCCTTTCCAGACTTCACCTTCCATTTGTTGAGTTCTTTAGGACTTGTTAGTTGTGTGGTATTACTACCACCAACAACATCCCAAAGTTCTTGCCCAGTCAAGTAAAATTTCATATGGATAGACTAAGTCTTATAATTATTCTGATTTAACTTTTCAATATTTGAGGTTGACAGTGCCATCTCTACCATTATGACTTGGATGCCCATTAACTTACTGAGTAAGTTAAGTCGTATACCAAATCACTTCACAATCCTAGATTGCGCACCGACAGAACTTTGAGATAATCTTGACTTCAACGACCTTCCGTTGAAATACCTAAGCTATAGTGACCACTCCTGAATAGCCCAGCTACTCCTGTAGAACCTTACTCTGATACCACCTGATGGGATTTAAGTGGTAGACCCTTAAAATATTTGATAAGAAGCTTGAATATAAAAGGAGGAACTTCAATGAAAGGAAACTTTTATTTAAAATTGAAGAGATAAGATACATTAACTTATGTATTTCTCTCACACACTCAAGTTTCTCACTTACACATCCTTTGCTTTATTCTCTCAACCTACTCAATTTATCTCATACTCAGCCTACACACTACATATTTATAGTTATGGCAAGTTTCTAGAAGCTTATGATATTTTTACTATTTTACTATTTATTTATGTTGCATCTTGCAGGAGAATTCTAGATAGAAAGTAACAAGAGATTTCTGAAGAGAAAAGGAGAGGGGTTTCTAGAGAATTTTCCTGAGGGAAGTTGTTGATGATTTAACAGAAAATGCCACTACATTGTAAATCAACAATTATGCTAGGGGGATGATAATTCATATACACACATGAATGTAAATGTGTCCCCCCAACAAATAAACCATCAAAATGTTAAACAACACTCCCAATATGTTAAATTATCAACATGATAACATCACATACCCACAATATTATTAGTTCTATATGTATGCTCAAAAAACTAATTTGGGCTAGTCCAATTCAAGGCTCAGTCTACAAGCCCAGCCAAAGACATAGTCACTACTAGAAAATCACAAATTAGCGAGGAAAATTAGCGACGACTTTGAAATTCCTCTCTAAATAGCCCAATTAGCAAGGAATATTAAATTCTTCTCTAATATTTAAATTAGCGAGGAAAATTAGCGACGACTTGAATATTCCTCTCTAAAATAACCAATTAGCGAGGAATTTAACGAGGAATATTATATTCATCTCTAAATTTCTAAATTAGCGAGGAAAATTAGCGACGACTTGGATATTCCTATCTAAAATGCCTAATTAGCGAGAAATTTAGCAAAGAATATTATATTCCTACCTAATTTTCCAAATTAGCAAGGAAAATTAGCGACGATTTAGGTATTCCTCTCTAAGTTACCTAACTAGCGAGGAATATTATATTCCTCTCTAATTTTTCAAATTAGTGAGAAAAATTGTTTACTGTAATATTGAGCTATTCATATTCATTTTTAGCATGAAATTTTTGAGAGATAAATGAGTTAATATATTTTATTTTTTCAATCTCCCTCTTTTGTCTAAATTTTGGAGGGATAAATGAAATTTTGGACAAAATTTTCCCTCTTATTTTTTTTTTCTAATTTGAAGTTGTAAAATGCTCTCTTTTACATGGACCACTTTTAAACGGACTCGCTCAGCCGCCTAACCACTTCCCTAAATCTCACTTCTACTCCTTCTCCACTAAGCTATCTCGTTTTCTTGCTCTCAACGAAATCCCTAACCGTAACACAGTTCCACACCCACTCTTGGTCTCTTGCTCAGCCACTCCGTCTGTGTTGCGTCTTCATCTTCATCTCCGTCTCTGTTGCTAAAGTTTTCTCTTCGTGCGTCTGCATATTTATGAAATTTTAGGATTCACTGAGGTTTCAGTATTTCATATCTTTTCCATATAAAATCACTGAGAAGTTCGTGAAAATGGATTTCAAGATTTGAAATTTCCCTTTCTAATCGCCTTGTGTCATAATGGACTCCAATTCCTGGATTTCTGCTCGTCTTTCAGCTTCCCCTCGTTGCTATTAATCTTGATTTGGTTCATTTTCATTTTCATTTATTGTCCTTTGTTTCTTGGAAATTTTTAGTTCTATATCGTTCCTTCTCATTTCAGTTCGTGAGGCTAGCGGTCCCGTCGCCATCCCTGTTCCATCCGTCGCCCAGATCCATATCCGTTGTCGCCCAGTCACGTCGTGTCCAGCTTCAACTTCATCCGTTATCCTTTTGCATACCCAGATCCAGCTCAGTTTTATCACCCTTGTTTGTCGTGCCTGGCTCCAAGTCACCAGCAGGTTCCTCCGTCGCGAGCTCAGTCCCATCTGTGCCTGTTCGCTCGCCCAGCTCCAGCTCTCCCGTCATCATTTTGTTGGTATATGAGGTAAAGCTAACTCTTTTTCCTTTTCATTTTGGGTTTTGGCCTGTTTAGAGTTTAGTTTTAGCTTAGTGTGAATAAAGATTCAATCTTTGAGGGAATTGTTGTTGGGAAGTTCTGTTTATATTAAGCTTATTCAGTTATGATATAGGAGAAAGACTTTGGTGTTCAAGCTTTTCACAGAGGAAGGAACTTTTCACCTACTCCTGTTTGGATTGATGCTTTATGAGCTTAGACAATTATCTACCAACTAATGTTTTGCTAGATTGAATATTCGACGCCTATTGACTTGTTGACATGATTACTTTCATTTGATGGTTTATGGTGTTGCTAAACATTACTGATTATTTGTGGATGAATGTCACTTGAACGTCTTTGCATGCATATTTACTAGAAGATTATGCCACTTCCATTTGCGCTGTTCTTCCATTTACTAGAAGCTTATCTACCAAAAGTTTTCTTCCATATTGTAATTTGAGAAGCTCATGCCACTTCCATTTGCGCTGTTCTCTTCCCTCTTTTCTCTTGCAGCAAAATGAAATTGGTCAAATTGATTTGTTTGTATTGCATGTCATTTTTAGGATACAAGGATTGCAGCCATGAACTGCGTTGGTGGGCTATGTGTATTGTGGTCTCATCTTGAACGTTCTGGAAAGAGAAATGGTACTGTACCTAGCAGAATGTCAAAACATTCAAAGATGTGAAAGGCTGTGATGATGCAAAGCAAAAGCTCGATTGGCAATTACTGTGTTCTTCCCATTTTCAATTTACGGTATGAAACTTTTATATCATAACCATTAAGCTGGTCTTCTCCTTGGCAGGCTTCCCATAGTCTTCTATTAAAAAAATCATTTTATATCATAAGTACCTGATAGAGTGGTGAATTTTATTATGTTTATAACTCCTCATTATTGATATCTGGCTTGGATTTTAGGGATTTCAGACACAATTATATAGTTCAGATAAATATTATTCTTGTTTTTATCAGGCAAATGTGTTTCAATCTTAGATGCTACTCCATTTTTATGTATTTGCATGATATCTATTTCCTTTTCTTCCCTGAGGTCCTTTCTTAAGTGAACTTTGCTGATCACTTTATTAGGAGTTAGGAGAAGTGCCCATGATCATCTTTCTTGTAACGTTTTGAACAATTTGAAACTCATTAGGGAGTAACAAATGTACTTATGTAAATTTTTTTTTTACTTTTGTGGTTTTTGAACTGAGATTGTTGTATTTCTTGCAGATATTATTGTTCAATTGCTTGTCAGTGAGAGATCCTCAGTTGCTCCTTCCTCACCTGATGCAAACATGTGCCGATAATGGTGAGTAATCTCTGGATTTTGATATAATATGGTTGCCCATTATTGCTCAACCTAACAATACCAAGCGCATGCACACGCACAACTCAGAAAGCAAGTGGCTATCTCCACCTTTAGCCCTGCCATTATTATTTTGGTTACATTATGAAACAATGCACCTATACGGATAATAAGCAGTTAAAAAGTTTTTCCCACAGGTGATCTTATCTGAACTAGAGATTTATTCCTTGTCCGCTGAATAAAGAAAAAAATTGACTTGAACATGCAGGTGTGTACTTCAAGAAGGCGCTTTTTGTTCCAAATTTATCAATGTATTACAAAGTTGGATCCTATGCTTTAACACCATCTGATTCCAATGTTGACCTATCGTGGTAGTTCACTCTTCAAAAAGTGTGGGAAAATCTCATGCAAGGAAACAAAGGTATTAAGTGACTGCATCCAAGATTATGTCAATTGGAATTAGGTTTTTGTATGTGGTGAATTGGACAGGTATGTTCTTTATGCTATTTATTTTGTAAAGTTGTGTCTGTTACCCTTTTTTGTCTTGTCTATTGGACCACAATACATTTATGGAGTCTATATTGTGATGAATATCAAGTTGTGCTTGCATTATGCTTGACTTTCACAATGATTTAAATTTCTCTTATTGATAGCAAACAAAACAAATCAAGTCCTTTGCTGTCGAGGTGATTTTGCTGATTGCATTTAGTGGCATTATTTGTTCAATGATATAGAAGACTTGAATGTAATGATACATTCAAAGCCTAAAGTTTTTTGTATGCAGTTATTGACTAAACTGTCTTTGATGAGTCAATATAAAGAGGTATGCAATTTTGTCAAAAGCTACATCACAAGTAGGCAATCCATTTTATTCAATTATTTGTTCAATTCAAGAGTGCAGGTAATCTTTCATGGTCATTGTTTTGTATTCTGTGTTGTCACTTTGAAAAGTTCATGAATTTGATGGTTTTATCAGCCTAATTTTTTGGTAAGTTGGAAATGTGGTCTTTAACTTTGCAATGTTCAGGAATAAAAACGGTGGAATTGTATTGAACTGTTAATATCCACTTTAAAATGGAGAAAGGCTCTTGTACAGGTTTTGCCCCTTCCCCCTAGCACTCCAAACCTTCCATAATTGATGGTATTTGTATTTAACTTAAATGAGTTTTTTTTTTTTATTTTGGAGAGACCTTTTGCTAATCCTCAATATGGTCCTCTATCCCTTACAATGCTACATCTGTCTCTTGTCTGTTCCAGTGGTTCATATATTTGTGAGCATTTTAATAGAATATATATCCATTGTGTTTGTTGCCAGATATTTATCCATTGTGTTTGCAAAATTCTTAATCATCGTTTCATGTTGTGCAAAAGTATGCAGCTGTTTCTGTTAATTTTAACTTGACGCTACCTCTTCACTTTAGATATTCCTTAAACCTGCCTTTAAGAAGTTCAAGATAGATTTACAGAATTGATTGAATCAATAAAGATACACTTGATCGTAATTCCACTTCCCCCGGGAGTTTTAAGCCCTCCAATTTATTCATTTGAATGTATTTTACTGTCAGGGATTTCGGAAAATTCATCCTGAGCGATGGGAGTTTGACAATGATGATTTTGTAAAAGATCAAAAGTATCTTCTCAAGAATATCCATCGCAGGAAACCTATCCACAATCACAACCATCCTCTAGGCTTTGTTGTGGAACCAGAATGGGTAGCATTTGAGGAAGAAATAGAGAAACTTACGTGTGGGAAATCTGCTCTTGAATCCAACATTTAGGCTTCAGCTTTTTTTTTTTGGAATATGATTTGCTTCTACTTTTGGTTAATGCTTTTGGTTAATGTTTTTTTTTGGAGATGTGCTAAATGCCATGTTAGACACTGTACATGATATTACTATTTAAAATTTGATTTTTGGGTCAATTGTGTGATTGAACAAGATTTGTTTATAAAACATTTTTTTAAATGTGTAGTTGATTCATATGTAAAATCAGTGAGGCATTTAGCGACAGAATTGTACTGTTAAATCCGCATAGTTGTCCATTTAGCGACGAAATTGTCAAATTTAATGGTGGAATATAACCCATTTAGCGACGAAATATAATCCATTTAGCGACAGAATATAACCCATTTAGTGATGGAATTGTCAAATTTAGCGATGGAATATAACCAATTTAACGACGAAATTGTTAAATTTAGCAACCGAATATAACTAATTTAGCGACGAAATATAACCAATTTAGCGACGGAATTTTCTGTCGCTAAATCCTTCGCTAATTAGCGAGGAAAAATTCCGTCGCTAATTTCTTCGCTAATTAGCGAGGAAAAATTTCGTCGCTAATTTCCTCGCTAATTAGCAACGGATTTAGCGAGGAAAAACTTCAGTCGCTAAAAAATCCGTCGCTAATTCCATCACTAAATTTAGTGATCCTCATTTTAACGACGGATTTTTCTATCACTAAATATGCTTTTTCTATCGGTAAAGCTGATTTTTCTGTCGCTAATTCCGTCACTAAATTTGATTTTTCTAGTAGTGAGTCTGTCCAGAGGTTAACGGTCAGATGCCTACATGACATATGGAGTCTATCCAAAGTTCAGATCTGTTACCCACATCCCACGAACGTCGGATTAGGCAGTTAGATAAAAAGATTCAACGACCACAACCCATAGATTCACGGAGATCATTAGACAATACGGACGGACGACCAAGGTTGAAGACTAGCTATTTATTTTTGCCCTACTTTCCATTGATGACATTACGAACATCGCTACGAGCACTCAGATCTCTCTAGAAAGAACATTAAACGAAGATAAAAAATAGTGGTACAAGTATACCATTAAGGATATACTATACCAAAACTCAAAGGAAAAAAATTAAAATCATGAGGGGCAATTTAAACTTTAAAGAAAGGGCGGTATTCGAGATCCAAGTACGAAAGGACTCTGCTCCCGGACGACGGCGTTTTAATGCTTCAGTAATCAAGCAGATTTGAATTCAAATAACCCGCGCATCCTCGGATCAGAGTGCTATGAGTAAAATGGGATTCACACAGTCGTGAAGAAGCCTAATCTTCCTTGGTTAATTCACTAGGAACCCCGAATAGCTTACACCACAACTTCAGAAAATGGCCTCCCCAATATCTTACTCCCAAATCGACGACAAGG
>JANTPZ010003706.1:0-19471 GCA_025593235.1 Vachellia pachyceras
TTTAAAAATATGGCGTAAAAAGTACTTTTTTGTAGTAATGTTTTTGGAGACAATCAACTATATTACATTAAATATGAACACATCTTTCAACCAAAATTTAAACATATAAGAAACAAAACACTTGTTTGCAGGGATAATGTAATTTTAAAACATCTCTTGGATTGATTGTGACTAGGCTTTGTATGTGTGCTGACTAAGCAACATGGCCCAATGTCCGACCAAGGTTGGCCACTCACTAATCAATTCGGAGTTCGTGTTTTAAAATTTAGGTATTATCTAAGTACTCATATTTTTTTATATAAAGTACTCACTTTTTAAAATTTAGATTTTGTAATAAAACATTTAATTTTCTTATCAAATTATACATTCTCTCGTAATAAATTTTCTCTTTTTTTCTTTTCTACTTACTTTTTACCTACTATAACTTCTTGAATATAATCACCTTTTTAAAATTTAGATTTTACCTCGAAATCAGTAAAACTGTTCTCCTAAAATCTTTTTTCTAAAATTTAAATTTTATCTTAAATATCGTTAAAATTATTCTCATCAAACTTTCAATCATGGGGAAGGACGTCATGGAGACGAGCATGGAAGGAGATTATGCAGAGGGGTCAAATCCATCACGACAGTGTAACGATACATCAAATGACCAAAACACCCTTCCCTCGTTCTTATCTTCCCTCTGTGTCCGATCTTCGGCTTCTCAAGCTGAACTCTCAGGAGCTCCGGTTCCAATCCACGACTTTCATGGCTTCTTTCTTCATTCTCCGTAGCAAGTTTGCTACTAGACCCTTCAATGTCTATACTCGACCGTTCTCGCAGCTGTCCTCGACAGGGGGGAAAGCCGCTCAGCAGCGGATTGAGAAAATTCTGATTGCCAACAGAGGGGAAATAGCTTGCAGGATCATGAGGACTGCCAAGAGGCTTGGCATTCGGACTGTTGCTATTTACAGTGATGCTGATAAGGACTCGCTCCACGTCCAATCGGCTGATGAAGCCATACGGATTGGCCCACCTCCGGCTCGGTTCAGTTACTTGAATGGGCCTTCCATTGTTGATGCTGCCGTACGTACTGGTGCGCAGGTGATCCCTGGAACCGTTTCTTTGTTCGTTAGACATTAGAGTTTGTCAGTGGAGAAAAGAAACAATGTAACAGGATCATTGGCTAGTTGCGCTTTCACTTCAGTATTTAATTAAATTTTCGCTTGCTTATTATTCTTGCTGTTTGTGGTGTAAACAACAAATAATCACCTGTTCTTCGCAATCGTTAGCCAAACGCAGTGACGCCACTTTGATATTGGTCAACTTGGCAATTTCGTTGACCTGCTAATTTTCTAATTATGTGGCACGATCTTAGCCGGATGATGAGATATAGGGTGTTTAACCAACACATATCCTGTATTTACCGTCATGGTGATTTTGAGGTGATTCAATATCCCAACTTGTGCGATGTTTTATATATTTGCATACTTAAATTTTCTCCCCACATAGAGACAGGCTTTTAGCCTGGGACAACCGGAGGTGTTTTTTGTATACAACTCACAAAAGAGGGCAACGGCTTTGTATTTTCTATGAATTTGCAATGTGTGCTTTATTGGTGTGACTGTAGTGTCAAACTCCCTGTTTCTAGGACCGATAGATAACGATTGCATAGAACTTTGGATGTCCTATTCAGAACGAACATGTTCTTTTGGTAATTAGGCTATCCACCCTGGATACGGTTTCCTATCCGAAAGTGCTGATTTTGCCCAGCTATGTGAAGATAAGGGTCTTACGTTTATTGGCCCTCCAGCATCTGCCATCCGGGATATGGGCGACAAAAGGTATGAGTATGACAGACTGCTTGCTGCCTTCTTTTCATTCCTTCCCTTATTCTAACACCAACATCCCTATTTTAAGTTTTGTTTTTAACTTTCAAATGCATAAGGAGCACCTTACTAGAGGCTAGATGCGGGAACTTGGAAGTTACGAAAATAGTCTTATGCTGTAATTTATTGAACTTTGCATCCCTATTTATGATAAGCAGTAGGCATAGGGTGCCCAATTTTGTGAAGGATATATTGACATATTTCATTTGTCGTTTTAATAATCCTCTTATATGTAAATATCAACTTGCTAATAAATGTTAATTTGAAGTTTCCAACCAGCTAAGCATTGTCTACGGTGTGATAGAGATCTGGGTAGGTGAAGAGGGGGAGGGTGGGAATTATCTTAGGAATACCATGGAACTGTCCCTTTTCTCTATTATATAGCTAACCTTTCAAGTATGTCTCTACTTGATCATGAATACTTGGGGGTCAGTGTGACAAGTTTGGATGCTTTTCCCATTCAATGGTTTGCATGCTTACACTTTGGTTTGTGAGAGCATGAGATATATTGTAAGGCGCCTTTTCAACTTATCAGTGTAATATGCATCCATCAGCGCATCAAAGAGGATAATGGGGGCAGCAGGGGTACCGCTTGTTCCTGGATATCATGGAAATGAACAAGATATTGAGAAAATGAAGTTGGAGGCTGACAAAATTGGGTATCCAATCCTAATAAAGCCAACCCATGGAGGTGGAGGAAAGGTGCATGTTTCCCGATGTTTATTCTTATGAAATTTATCACATTCATGATCCTTGATGCATTTATGTCAATATATGGATAAATGTTTGCTCCAGTTCTATGGTTGTTGATAAATCTTAATGATTCTAAGTTATTAACCCACTCTCATGTTAAAAGGTAACATAAAACAACCTTAATTACTAATCGTAATTACTCTTTGAGGTTCCTATACTATTAAAAGGTTGAAATTTGAACTTTTAAGAATCACAATTTTTTTTATGGTGAAGGTCTCATTCGTTAGATTACAATTTCATTTGGATGAAATTCTGACAATATTAATATTTCAGGGCATGAGGATTGTGCACACTCCAAATGAATTCGTTGAGTCCTTCTTAGCTGCGCAGCGTGAAGCAGCTGCTTCATTTGGTATAAGCACAATACTGCTGGAGAAGTATATTACACGGCCAAGGCACATAGAAGTCCAGGTATTCATATTCATGTTATTATTTTTGCTGCTATTTTCTCATGAAATATTTGTGACAAATTCCTTTTCCTTCTTGTATTGGTGCTTCTTCTTACAAAAAAAAAGTGATTAACAGTGAATTTCTTGATTTTGAGATTTTGCGTTCATTTCTCTAAAAAAACTACTGGAACCATGGGCTGTTAATGCTGGTGAATCATGAAGAGAAATAGTGGTTCTCAGCCATATATTGGATCTTTTACTAGTTTCTTTGACCTGAGTTTCTAGCAAATTCTTTTATGCTCGATATCATAGATTTTTGGGGACACGCATGGGAATGTTCTGCATTTGTATGAGAGAGATTGCAGTGTGCAGAGAAGACATCAGAAAATAATTGAAGAAGCCCCGGCTGTAAGATTTACTTTGTATCCTCTATATTGATTATTTCATTTTAAATCCTTTTTGTAGTTTTGAATTCGCAATAATGAATTCAGTCATGCAGCCAGATGTATCTGCTGATTTTCGCTTACACTTGGGTCAAGCTGCTGTCTCTGCAGCAAAGGTGAAGTGCCCTGCCTTCTATATATTAAATTTTCTCAGTGACTTGCCTTTGCTACGGTGTAAGTTTCTTTCTCATGTCTGAAGGCAGTTAATTATTACAATGCTGGGACGGTGGAGTTTATAGTTGATACAATCTCTGGCCAGTTTTACTTTATGGAGATGAATACCCGTCTTCAGGTGCTCTGAGTGGTTTTAATAGTCACAATATTCTGAATTCTTTACGGTTTACAGATTTGTTACGTGATGCATGTTAATTCAGGTTGAGCATCCAGTCACAGAGATGATTGTTGGTCAAGATCTTGTAGAATGGCAAATCCATGTTGCCAATGGTGAAGTTCTTCCATTGAGCCAGTCACAAGTGCCCTTTCTAGGTAGTTTTGTTTCCCCTCTCTCAAACAAACCCACTTGCTGCTACAGGCCCCCAGGCCTGCCTAAGTTCCGTTATATTCTTAGCATCCATGAAAAAATGCCACAGGGGCTGATATTTATGTTATGATTAGAGGCTGTCAAAATTTGTCCAATCTAAATTGCTTGATTGACTTTGTAAAGGAAAGATTAACTGGTTTTGTAGGAAAATTTTTGTACAAAAATTGTTATATGGGAGACTTCAAAGTCTCGGTAGTATATTATCTCTTGTTATGTTGGCAGGTCATGCTTTCGAAGCTCGAATATATGCAGAAAATGTTCCAAAGGGGTTCCTTCCAGCAACTGGAGTTCTTCATCATTATCATCATAATCCTGTCTCCTCCACAGGTCATTTACAGTCTTATAATATGGTAGCCAACTGATAAATATATGGTGAATCATCCAACCCTCATTTTCTCCAGTTGAAGAACGTGAAACTTGAATATGTTGTGTGGGTGTTTTTTTTTATCATGTATCGCTAATTTACTTATGAGAAATCTGCGATGCTAGCAGTCCGAGTGGAGACTGGAGTTAAGGAAGGAGACACCGTCAGCTTGCACTATGATCCCATGATTGCTAAGCTTGTGGTTTGGGGTGAAAATCGTGCTGCTGCTTTGGTCAAACTGAAGGATTGTTTATCAAAATTTCAGGTATACCAAGATCTTAATAATGCTTTCGCTACTATGCACTGTGAAGTATAGTGGTTGTAGTTTAGCGGTAAAGTGCAACTGCTTGAGGAGTGAGACCCTTTATGAGTACGACTTACACACTTAAATAAGCATATAGGGGACTAATTTGGTAGGATGCTTGAGCATGAAAACATGTTGTTACAACCCTCTCTTGATGAAGGAAGAAAATAAAATTGGATAGGATATGTTACTATGAAATTACTAATATCTCTTTCCGCAGGTTGCAGGGCTACCAACCAATATCAACTTTCTTCAAAAGCTCGCCAACCACTGGGCTTTTGAAAACGGCAAGGTGGAGACTCATTTTATTGATAACCACAAAGATGATCTCTTTGTAGATCCCAAGAACTCTGTTTTAGCAAAAGAAGCATATGAAGCTGCGAGACTTAGTGCGTCCCTGGCAGCTGCATGTCTGATTGCAAAAGAGCATTCCATGTTGACAAGAAATCCCCCTGGTAAATTGTCCCATTCCTGTGCAATATGTCTTAGTTATTTCTAAAAGTCTTATTCTTATTCACATCTGTTAGCATGTTCAGGGGGCGGCAGCTTACACCCTTTATGGTATGCGTATCCGCCTTTCAGAGTACATTATCAAGCTAAGCGTAGTATGGAACTTGAGTGGGATAATGATTATGATAGTGCTAGCTCCAAGCTCTTGAAGCTTACTGCCACTTTTCAGCCTGATGGCAGATACTTGATTGAGGTATCACAAGCATAGCGGAGTAGTAATTTATCAATCCTATTGTCATTTGCCATAAATTCTCGTTTTGTAGTTTAGTCTCAAGATGCTATCATATTCTTTCAGACAGAAGAACAAGGATCTCCTGCTTTAGAAGTCAAAGCAACATATTTAAGAGACCATTATTTTAGAGTTGAAGCCAATGGTGTGAGCAAAGAAGTTAATATAGCTGTCTACTTAAAGGTAATTTTTCCATTTACATGCATAATTTCTTGAGTGTATACGGTTTAAATTTAGTGAAAATACCCTTGGTGCTCTATGCATACTAATTATCAATAAAAATAAAAATTCTGGTACTCATGTACACCGATCTTTCTAATCTTGGCAGGATCACATTAGGCATATTCATGTGTGGCAAGGTTCTCATCATCATTATTTCAGAGAAAAAATAGTGCTTGAGTTGTCTGACGATGAAGAATCCCAACTTAAGCCCAGATTTGAAGCAGCAGCCTACCATCAGGGTACTGTAGTGGCCCCCATGGCTGGCTTGGTGGTTAAAGTGATGGTGAAGAACAAGACAAAAGTAGAGGAAGGGCAGCCTATATTAGTTTTAGAAGCAATGAAGATGGAGGTTTGTGCTTGTGCATTTGCTCATAAAACTTTGGGAAACGGCCCTCTGCTCTTTTTATTTTGCTCTCCATGAAGTTTTGACTTACCGTTCTTTACTTTTATTAGCATGTTGTAAAGGCACCATCATCTGGTTACGTGGATGGGCTTCAAGTCACGGCTGGTGAACAGGTTTCTGATGGTTGTGTTCTTTTCAGTGTAAAGGTTAGTTAATTACCTTTGCTTTTAACTTTTTGGCTGCGGACTACATGATTGACGTAGCACATAATTGTGAGGATGAATCAGGAAACATTCTGGAAAGGCGATTTTTCTTTGTTATTCATGTTTTACTTTGTAGGTACGAAATGCATGTTCCATTTGCAACTCACATCCAATAATTAACAATTTATGTATTTTATAAATTCCCACATAAGCCGCGCTAACAGTGTGGTTTTTTCCTCTATAATGTATTATTACAAGCTCTACACGACGCGCATATTGGAATTCGATCACTTTATTCTATCTCAGAATTCTCCCAAGTTCTTATTTTTATCATCACCAAGTCAAGGCCACTATGTTGAAATATTCTACTGATATTCTCCTGAAAATTGTACAGACAAGCCTAATCTGTTTGTGTTATTATTGCCTAAGTAATTGTAAATCTTCTTTATCTGTGCCTCATTGGGGAAATAAGGTGTGGGATTGGGTTTGCAGAGGTCATTGTTAGTATTTACATCTCATGTTCTTGTATGGTTACCATCGTCTTTGTTTTTGTGCTTGGGCAGGATGAATAAATCGAGGCGTAGAAAACTGCTTCCCAAGTCCGACCAAGCTTTTGTTAAGGGGAGCCTCTTTCTGAATGATTAAGAACGAAGTAATCATTTGGTTTTCACAATGCCTGTTACATGACGATGAATTGATCACATATTCTAACACAGAATTGGAAAGTTCTTATCCACCATGTCGAATCCTTGTTCAACAATCCCTGAGTTACAAATGGGGATATGTACAAACTTTATGACCGGGAGTGCCTCGATGCCTTAATAAATAAAAGCTTAAAATTACTTGAACTAAAGTAGACCTCGTCTGCTCCTACTAAAACTGTTTTTAAAGTTGGGGAAATATTCAGTTCAACTATCTTTTATGTGATTACAAAGATAGATGATCAAGGCAGCACAAGGGGGAAAAAAGAATATCCTTATGTGACTACAAGCAGTATGTGGATAATTTTAATATTTTGATATTATTTTATCTATACAATATCTAATGTTATATATTTTAGTCTCACAGCATTATGAAGGCATATGATTTTTTTTTAGCACCAGATGAATGCATGTTATTGAGTTCAAACTCTATATAAAAATATTTAAATTTAAGTATAAATAGATCATTTTCAGTTTTTAACAATAATAAATGTAATTATTAATATTAAAATATTTAAAAAATGAATAACTAAAAAATAATTCGTGTCATACTCATACCAACTGAACAATTTGTTTCGAATTCGGTTTTTGCAGAACTTTACGGCGGGTATCGCATGCGCGCATAGACTGACCCATGCGGGATAAGGTATTCGTCACGACGCCTCGCTTGTGTGTGTGTGTGTCTCTCTCTTTATATATGCATCATGCATGGGTCATATACCACGCCTCGTATATAGAATATTCTTCATTCTTAATGCGTTGACTCTTACTTTCGTTTTATCTTTTTTGGTGAATCACTTTCGTTTTTTTTTATTTCCCCAGTGAATCGACACTTGGTAGTTTGACAAAGTAAAACAGATTAATTTCATTCCTCTCATCGTCGTGATTCGCTCGAGAAACCTTCGCTGTGGCCTTTGGGGAAGGATTCTGTGTTTGTGTCTCTCTGTTTCGTTGTTCTCCCCAGTAAAATTCGACGGATTTTTGGATATCAAGAAATTACCGCGGCGAAGTAGGAGAGAAATTCGGATTACCCCCAATCGGATCAGTTCTGTTCGCGGGTAAGTTATTAGATTCCAGCGAAAACTTCCCCCGCCCCAACTTTTTGGTTCTACTTTTCTTTGGAATCTTTTGCCGTTATGAGCGTCAATTCATGGCTGCCTTCGTCGCAGATTAAAAATCATCCAAGCTTCAAAGCGGAGGTTGGAACGGGTGTCATGGCCGACAAATTGAATGGCACTGTGGAAGACGATGCGATGGGAAAACCTTACTCGAAAGAGAAGAGTTTGTGTTCGAAGGCAAAGGAAAACAGCGCAAGCTTCAATGATCGAGCAGGAATATGTGTGAGAGCTGATAAGATTGATTTCAAGGATTGGGATAGTCAGCTGGACAAGCACCTGAATAATGTTCTGTCGAGAGAGCCGACGCGGAAGAAGAAGGAAGACTGGGAAATTGATGCCTCCAAATTAGACATAAAGCGTGCTATAGATCACGGAGCCTATGGAACAGTCTATCGTGGCGTTTACGACGGCCAAGACGTTGCCGGTAAATTTCTGCCCAATCTCTAATGTTTCGATCACACTATTATTTTCGTTCATGGATTGATTATTATGTATGTAAAAGTAATGTTGTTGTTGGTATTTTGCAAATTTTCAACAATCGAACGCGTACGTTGAATTAACTAGGCACTGTTCTATTAAACCGTAGCTGAGTAGGCCTTAATTACACACGCGCACAATTAATTTATAATAATTTGTACCATTAATATGTACTCGCTGAACCGTCATCAATTCACTATGTTTCATGGATTTCTTTTATTGGTTTGACATTTTTTTTAATGGGCTCTCAAGGTTTTTGATTTTGGCATGATTTTGATTGGACTAGTAACTTTATAGTTGAATTGGCTGTTAGGTTCTTTTTTTAACAGCGTCTCAGTATTTCCATCGTGCCTTAATGAAATCAGGGTAACTGTCATTTACAGTGAAAGTATTTGATTGGAGGGACACCGACACTGACGCGGCTGCTATTCGGGCATCATTTCAGCAAGAGGTTGCTGCTTGGCATAAACTCAACCATCCAAATGTTACAAAGGTATACGTCTTCCTAGTCTACTGCTCTTGGAGGAATAAGAAAACACACAATCACAGAAAAATGAGAATATATGGACTTCCTCTATGTATGTGATTTAGACTATTATTGATTGTTTTAGTTCTTGTATAAATAAAACTAGATGTGGGATTAGATGGAGTCTGAGAGATGAATTGCATTATTCATGGTTCTTGGATAATGCTTTCCTATATATTTTATATATAGCGATGATGATGAGAGGTTAAATGGATAATTTCTGTGCAGTTTGTTGGAGCTTCCATTGGAAACTCATATGTGAAAGTTTCTTCTGAAGAGACATCAGGGGAAGTTTATTCATTTATTCCAGCCCAGGCGTGTTGTGCTCTTGAGTTTGTTCCTGGTGGGACACTAAAGAAGCTTCTGATGAGGAACAGAAGGAAGAAACTCGATTTTGATGTTGCGGTTCAACTTGCTTTGGACCTCTCCAGAGGGTGAGTTTCCTGCTTCTTCAAGAAGCAGGAATTGATTCTTGTAAGTTGTAAGGTTATAATGGCTGTATTTGACTACAGCTATGCTGTTTTTGGGGGTCAATTTCAGTCTGAGTTATCTTCACACAAAGAAGATTGTGCACCGTGACGTGAAGACAGAAAATATTTTGTTGGAAGCAAATGGATCTGCAAAAATTGCTGACTTCGGCGTTGCACGGATTGAGGCTCAGAACCCATACGAAATGACTGGTGGGGTTGGTACACCTTGGTACATGGCGCCAGAGGTAACCTGCTTTTATTAATTTGCAAACATCTGATATACAGAAGTCTAACTGGATGATCATTATGCTCTAATTTTTCAATAAGCTCAACTCATTTCACCAACAGGCTTCAATAAATTCTATGATTATTCTTGTTTTGTTGGGGGTGAAGATTTCTACATTTTGAATATGAACAGTGATCTGGTGGCAGGTGCTTAATGGCAAGCCTTACAATAAGAAATGCGACGTATATAGTTTTGGGATATGCTTGTGGGAGATATATTGCTGTGACTTGCCTTATCCTACTCACAAGATATCTGATGTATTTACAGGGATGGGCCGACAGGTTTGCAATTTTTTTCCCTTTAAAGAGAACTTTGAGCTTATATATATACCAAGCACCATGTCTGTCTTACATTGAGTGAAACTGTTAAAAACAGAATTTGAGACCAGAAATCCCAAGATGTTGCCCAAGTGCACTTGCAAGAGTCATGCGAAGATGTTGGGATGAAGACCCAGACAAACGCCCCGAGATGGACCAAGTAGTGAGGATGTTAGAGGCAATAGACACAAGTAAGGGAGGGCGCATGGTTTCAAAAGACCAATCCAGTTTTTGGTGTTTTTGTCCCGGTGGAGCCTTTTAATTTTCACCAACTCTCTCTTCGTCTTATGTTTCTACTATCCTTTGATTTGTTCATGATAGAAGCATGATCATTGGATTTTCATTTAACACTTGTTGGATGAACCTGTTTGCTATGTATTGAAGATTCAAATGAGACTGCTATTATAGGACAACACTGATTCTGGACCAGAACATCAATTTTTTTTCAAGTGAGAAGAATCATTGTTGATTTAAAAACCAATCAATATCTACTTTGTTTAAACTTATTCTTTAATATTAGATAATATTGTATGGGTATTTTGATTTTAGCATTTTGAAGAAGTACTAGCAACATTCAAATTAAGAAAATTAATTTTTTAAAGACGTTCAACAGAAAATTAATTTTTCAACAGAGATTTTAAATTCCACCTCCACAAAGAAGCGTTCATTTCAGACCATATGCATGAAGTGATGGAACAGTGGTTCCATTCCAATGGAGGGTATTATGCAAAGTGGAGGGAGTTAGTTGGTCAAAAGCAAAAGCAAGTGAAGCAATGTGACATGCTGATGCTGCAGAGGCCCCCTACAGAGCCGTGTAAGGATGGAGGATTAAAGTCAGAGGTTCCTTTGATTGCTTTTTAATAATTAACGTTTGAAAATTGAAGACTGAAATGAAATGGTGAGAGACAGATGCAGATCGTGGAATGATGAGGCAAAGCATAGTGACAGTGTGAAGAAGGGATGAGTGAAAGTGACAATAAAGTGACAGTGGGCTTAAGTGAAGCTCAGCCATGAATGGAAAGGCCCCCAGACTCTACATTCTGGGGGGTAAAACGCAACCTCTGCTCAATCAAAAACTGTCACTTCTTTCTATTTCACCTCTTCTACATTCACATTTTGCATTTTGCATTTTTCATTTTGCTACCTTAATTCACAATACTAATTACCCATGCTGGTTTCAAACACCCCCCCCCCAATTTGTTTCACATTTAGGAAAACCTAACCTAATTTTGATTGGGAGCCGGGGCAGATTTTAAGGAAATTGTTCCCACCCATGTCCTTGCCATGAGTAACAACTACTAAATCTTGTAACTATAAATTGTTGATCAAAATTAGTTAAAAACAGTAAATGTACAAGAAATCTTTTTTTAGTATACTTTTATTTATGAAGAAGTGAAAGAGGATTAGGTGAAAAAAAAAAGAAATAAAAAAAATTAGTGAAGAAAATACATACAAGAGAAGCACAATTTATATTCGTGCAACAACTTATAACCGAGAAGATGGCTAGTGTAAGAGGAAGAAACGTCGTGTTTTCATTTAAATAGTTCGATAGCTCCCAGCAATCCTGAGTCCTGTGTAGGCTTTTTGGGTTGAGGCATTTGGTGAATCAGCACTGCGCTCCAACGACGTCTTGGTTCTTTTGATCGTACCACACCCTCCCAATGCCTTCATTGCTCACCGACTTCCTTCGTCAGGCAGGCGGCACCGCCGTCGTTGATGGCGGCCTCGCGACGGAGCTCGAACGCCACGGTGCTGACCTCAACGATCCTCTCTGGAGTGCCAAATGCCTCCTCGCCTCGCCCCACCTTATTCGTGAGGTACACTTTCCCAGATTGAAACTAACTGTTGCAGGTTATCAGTAGTTCTTGGACTCCAAAATTGTTTCCATTTTCCAATATCCACTCCAAGAGACTAGCGGGCCCTCCCAATGGGAATTGTCAATTTTCCGGAATATGATGTTTCTGATTTAGCCGTTGGCATATTATACGAGCATCACATACGATTGATTCATATTAGTGAACCCCGTTGATTTAATTTGTTTATTTATTTTAAGTATTTATCCACCTGTTTTTCCTATTTTGCTCACTTCTCTCAATATTGGCATTTTAAGGTGGTTTCTGAACCTGAAATTCACCGTTTATCTTTTAACTGGATTTATGACGGGTTTCTTTTGTTGTTGTTGTCTGTTCTGTTTAGTATATTAGTTATATACTTCGGATAATTTACGGTCCTACTTGATGGAGCAGGTACATCTTGATTACCTTGAAAATGGTGCCGATATCTTAATCACAGCATCTTATCAGGTAAGTACTTTTTCCTAAGGCTGCGGTTTCATATGTTTGTTGTTCTTAAAACCGAACTTGAGGCAGTTGTTGGTGCATAGGCCACCATTCAAGGTTTTCGAGCTAAAGGCTATTCTAACGAAGAAAGTGAAGCCTTGCTCAAAAAAAGTGTCGAAATTGCTCTCGAAGCTCGACGCATATATTATGAGAGATGTGCTGCATGTTCTTCAGGAGATGAACGTAATGGTAAAGTTTACAAACAACGTCCAATCCTGGTGGCAGCATCAGTAGGCAGCTATGGAGCTTATTTGGCTGATGGATCAGAGTATAGGTAACATGACTTGTCTTCGCTATTCAATGCATTAATTCTGATTTTATTGATTTATGGTGGATGGTGCAAGTTTTGTACGTGTTGAATACTGAGTTGAACATTGTCAGTAGTCTATATTGCTCGCATGTACGCTATTGAGCTTATCTATTAAGAACTATAAACAGTTTGGAAAAGGAATGGAGTTTTATGGACATACTCATAAACTAGTTCTGCCAATAATCACATTTCTTTATGTTTTCCTTTTAACAGTGGCGATTATGGTGATAGCGTCATGTTGGAAACTCTGAAAGATTTTCATAGGAGAAGAGTTCAAATATTAGCAGATTCAGGTGCTGACTTAATTGCATTTGAAACAGTGCCAAATAAGCTAGAAGCTCAGGTATATTGGAGGCTTTGGAAATTCTGTGAACTAGAATCCTACAGGGATAATTAGGAACTGAAACTCCCGAGTCAATTGGATTCTGAATTAAAATCTAATATCTTGGTAATAGAAAAGGTTACGATAGATTTGTTTGAATACTTTGACTTCTTTCTATACCACATATAACCATTGATTTATGGAAACAAAAGTTTTCAACAAAGCCTGTAAGAGCATGAAGCAATCCTTCTTGGAGGAGAAATCCGAAAATGTGTGTAATAAGACTTCTATTTCAGTTCTGAAATTTTTATATCACTGTTGCATGTATTATTAGTCTTCAAGCACCTTTGCAAATTCTGTGAACTGCAGCTAGAGGACTTTGTAACCCATCATGCAAGATGTCTGGAGAGAGAAAATAAAACAACTGATTTCAATATCTAGAACATTCTTTATTTTAGTCTTTCTCATGACTGAGGCTTTATTTGTCTCCTAACCTTTCTCACCCTAAAAGCCCCGTTTCTGAAATAGTCTTCCCAAAAGAATTGGTCTCAAAATCTGCCATTTGCTCAGATTGATGGCAAGAAACTGAGAAAGTAGTAACTTTCCATTTTAGATAGGGTGTAATTACTAATCAATTCGTGTCACATATTGTGTAAGCCACTAAAGATGAGAATTATTTGATTATTCATGGAAAACATTAAGCTTGGAAAATGATTTTTTTCCTTCTGATCTTGACTCTCAGTAACTATGCTTGTTTATTATTTAGGCTTACGCAGAGCTTATAGAAGAAGAAAACATAAAGATTCCTGCATGGTTTTCATTTAACTCCAAGGACGGAATTAATGTTGTTAGTGGTGATCCTTTAGCTGAGTGTGGCTCCATTGCCGAGTCATGCAAAGGAGTTATTGCTGTTGGAATCAACTGCACTCCCCCTAGATTTATACATGGATTAATATTGTCGCTTAAGAAGGTATATCCTCAGGCACTCTAATACCTAATTGAATGAATCATTTACTCGGATGTATGTATATTGTGTGCGTTTGCACATGCCACAGCTGGATTATGGACCTTTGTTTTCTCCGTTTATTTTCTAAGCATGTTCATTCAGCCCCTTCTTTTCTTTGGGTTTTTATGAATTACTGCAATTCAGTATCTACCTAGCCCAGCTGTTTCCTTTTTGATCGCCTGGTTACGATCTGGGTAGACAATGAATAGATGATGTTATGGATATAAGATTTGCAAAATATGACAGTGATTAGGTTTATTCTAAAACTGTATGCATGTAGTTCGCTGGCATAGACGTGACTAGGTTTCAACCCTGCACCTTGGTACAGTTTTTATGTTCCTGCTATTTGTTGCTTACTGAAAATTGCCACTTTCGTTCTTCAATTCCTGATTTGCTGAAGAATAAATGTTGGTGTTGGTGCTAATTAGTTTGTATATTATCGGGTGCCTTTGTAAAATTCTTATCTTTGATTCACATATAAATCCTTCAGGTGACTACAAAACCAATTGTTATCTATCCAAACAGTGGGGAAAGCTACGATGGTGTAAAAAAGGAGTGGGTAGTAAGTTCCTTTCCTCTGCTTGTGCTGTTGCATCTTACATTGTTTTCCAAGGATCGAGAGGTCATATTCTTTTTAAAAGTTGAACAAATATAGGTCGCAGAGATAAAGTTAAGGTGTCTAAAAATATTGTTAAAAAATTGGACAACGAGTGAAAAGTGTTGCAAATAAAACGAGTAAGATACCGAATTCGTCATCGTTAGCAAGATGATCCTGATGCATACAAGTGTGTTATCAAAAGCTATTTATTTTTGTGGATGGACTGCAATTACTGTGTACGTGCTTTTTTAATTTGAGTTTACATATTTAAAGATCTGGTATATGATGAAACTGAACGAGTTATTGAATCGTTGATTTTAAACCTTAATGGACACACTGCATAGGCGTTAGCTATTGTTTAATCGTGTCCAAAGAGTGCAGTTTTCTCTATATTTTTGGAACACAGTTTTTTGTTGTTCAAGTGATTTTGTGCACATTTTCGTTTTTGTTACAAGTGCCTAATGGTTATACCAATCAGAGGGTCCCCTTTGGTTTGGAAAGTTTGTAAGCTATGTATTTGTTAGAGAAAAAGGATGTCAAATTGCGATCTATCCAATCATTTCAAAGCACTCTCTTTTCTAACACCCCAAAAAGTAAAAATCGATCACTTATGAGTTTGACATGATTAATGAATAGTGAATGATATAATACTGATTGTACGCTGCTGATACAGGAAAATACGGGGGTTTCAGATGAAGATTTTGTGTCGTATGTAAATAAATGGTGTGAGGTGGGAGCCTCCCTTGTTGGAGGTTGTTGCCGAACAACCCCAGGAACCATCAGAGGCATATACAGGACACTCTCCCACAAATCTGCAACTCTTGCCACAGATTGACTTCCCTAACATATCAGGCATGTAGTTCAGTGCGATATCTTAACATGTTTAAAATGCCAACAAGGTTGGCAGATGGTGCTGTGTCATGGCGCTTCTCTGGCCATTTTGAGATGGGAAGACCGTGCTCTTGCCCTTGATGCCAGCTCCACCTTCCACTTGAGGATCGTTGTCCCTGTCTCAGTTAAGATGAGTGTTTACATCAACGGAAAAATATTTGGTTTTTTGCCCCCGCTTTATTTCATTATCTAGAATAAAGAACGATAATTGACATTTGAACCTCTAGACCTTCTAAAATGTCATGTTGATCTTTTGTTTGACAATGTTTACATTATGACTAGCTGCATCTTAGATTTGCTCCTCCAGCCAAATCACAAGTTCGAAGCAGTGATGTCAAAAAGAAATAATTACTCAACCACAACACTAGCGAGAAGAATAATTTTCTCATTCAATTGAATTATGGGATTTAGTGGCTCTAAGTGAAGGAAGCACATCTTCTAAGGAGTATTCTAAAGATGCATCATGGTAAAGAGAAATGAAAGAGGAAACAAGTATTTATTTTTAAGCTCAAATGCTTATGCCACCTCAATCGTGTACTATCTAAAGGCTACTAAAACTACAAGAATTGCATTTTCAAATTTCCCTCGAGACCATAGTGGATTATCCCGAGTTTTTCAAGCCTACATAAAAACCACGGCTACAACTTATAGCCAAATCTTTACACGACAAAGAGAACTTTAGGTTAGTATATCAAGTATCAAAACCGGAATATATATCACTATCCCTCAACAACCTCTTCTCTTCTTCAATATAATTTTTCCCTCGGCTTGCCTGACCAAGCTCTCTTTTTCTCTTCTCCTTCTGAGAAAAGGAGACGTTCTTCTTTTCTTTCTGAGTCCGAACTGTTGAAAGCTGCTCTCCAAGGGATATGGCAATTCTTGTTTTCTGTCTTTCTTCATATGATTCTTCAACCTCTTTGTTCTCACGCCTTTCCTTTCCAGTGGACCAAGACCAATCTTGCTCCTTGTCCCCTTCTTTTGGTGGGGGTACGTTCAAGACTGAAGGTCCCCTTCTTTTTCTGCTTGCCTGCTCTCTAGATTTATCTGTTCACACAGATGGCAAAGTAAAATTACATAGGACCATAGCCGCAGAGAGAAACTTCAAGATGGTGCTGAGCTTCAAAATCAATAGAGCATGAAGCTATCAGAAAGTTCTCCAGCTGGGAACTTCATCGCAAGGCTATCATTTTGCAATTGCTGAAATTTCTACTCCACATTATTATTTATTATCTTTCAACTACCATTTTGGAAGGGGTAATTACATTTCCCTTCCACAGTAAAAGTCCAATAAATCCTGTCCTATATGTTAAAAAATAATTTATGAAACCAACAAACCACACCACAGCAAAGAGTTACAAATATGATGGTCATCAGTCGATATTCCAGTGATGAGTATCATATCTACCAATGAGATATAATTTGGATGATAATAAATATAATTACAGAACTTTGTCCCCTTCGTACATTAATATAACCGTTTAAAATGAGGTGAAGAAGTGTTTTTATATAAATTATCTCATTTTAAAGAAAAATACTGTTAAATGAGTTTTTAACACTTCTATAAATGTTGTCAAACAGAATCAATATGGATGTGTAAAAGAATTTCATGGAGTGATAAGAACTAATGGACTAAACTAATGCATTTACTATAAGTTTACTAAAAATTTCAAATTAATCCTTTTCACTTTTAATCATTTATCTTTAACATGTTAATTTCGTTTGACGAAAAAATGTTGAATTAGCAAATTTAATTATAGACAAAACATTATTAAATTTTAAAATATAAAAATAGATATAATGAATAATTAATATTAAGTATTATTTTATACAATTAAATTGCAGAATCATTATTTAAATTTTGTTGAGTAATCATTTTTAATTAAGTGATATTAACGGCATTAAAGATAAATGATTTTTTATAAAAAAAGGGGATAAAGGATTAAAAATGCACATTTTAAGCTAAAGGGATTAAGCTAAAACCTTATTTAAATTTAATGGGCCTAATGTATACTTTAACCTTATTTCAACAAAAAAAAATAGTTAACACACATCTAATAAAATAAAGGAAAAATTAAAATGAAGAACTATTAATATGGTAATTACTTAGAAGAACTAAACTTTAAAATAAAATTTTAAAATTACTAATTTACCCATAACTAAACCCTTTACATTATTTACTATATTTAAAATTAATAAGTAACTAAACTTAAAACTAAAACTACCGATAAATCATATATAACATAATCGTGTATTTTTTTGTTGATTAATATTAAGTTATTTAATTTATTTTTTTATACAAGGAATTTTAGGTATGGGGTTGGACTCACCCGCAAGCCAATGGTTCAAGTTATTTAATTTTTATAATCAACACTAATTGAATAAATTTTTTATAAAAATAAATTAATTTTGTATCTTTTCATAATAATATGAAAGATTATCTATATATTTTATTTTATTAACATTACATCAATGTTTTTAACTCATAAATTTCTTCTAAATTAATATAAAATCTTAGGAATTTGGTTAACTAGCATGATTGGCTTGGTAGGATTGAGTTTTATTGCCACTTATCTAACAACAACAAAAATTGTGAATTGCTGAGTCAGTTAGCATTTAAATCACATGCTAATTGGATCCAACCTGCTTCTCTTCTTTGGACCCATCATCTCTACCAGGCGACAAACCTGTTCTTTCCCTCAGCCTTTCATCTAGCATCGCCCTTGGAATATGTTAGTTAATCAAATCTTTGAATTCAGAGTAACAAAAGGGGGGGGGGGGCAAACAGGGAAAGAGAAAGACAGAATCGAATACCAGCCTCTTTAACCCTATGCTAATAAATAATGACCTCCTTCATATCCAAACTCAACAAAGTGTACTATGATCATATGTTTTGTGCTTTGGATAATTTCATCAATGGATGCCCCAAAAAAAAAAAAACAGATTATGTCCCCAAGTGCATAGTGTAACCTTCTCTGTTTTGTCAAGAGCATGAGGAGGGTGAAAAGATTAAGCCATTCAAAGATTTTGACGAAAAGAGGAAGATTGAAACTTGAAAGGCCCAATTTGGGAGGTTCAAAGTTTAATTTATGAAAACCATGTTTAAGAGAAGGGAGTAAATACTGAATTGGTTTTAAAGCTGAAAAGGGAAAAGAAACCAACAGAATACAGTTAATTTATACACTCAAACCCTCAACAGAGGAAGATATACTTTGGCTAAAGTAGATTTAAAGATGCATCCTTTGACTGCCTCGTTCATCTATACTACATCGCCCATACCTATTGGATCTACACCAGTTGAACAATTAATTTTAAAGAGAGGAATCCTGTAAAGGTCTCGTTCGTGCCTTGTAGTATTATCTTTTGCCCAAAAAAGAAAACGTATTTGGGATTCTTTCAAATATGGGAAAGAAGGAAAGGAGTGTGTTTGAATGATGAAATGCAATGAGATTGACAGGGTTTAAATAATTGAATGGCTACATCAGTATGACAACCACGTGCAAGATAAGATATAGGTGGTAGAATAGAGTTTAGCATACAAGCAAGGTTAATTTAAAACGCCCCATCCCCCAAAAAATTAATTCAGCGTAGAAAAGGACCAAGAGGCGGGCGAGAGAGAAGAGTCAGATGAGGAATGATTGAGATTTCATTATTGAAGTTGAATATGGATCTTGAAAAAGAATCACCAAAAGGTTATAATAACATGAACCTGTAATTATTTTTTATACTAGAATTGTTATTATTTATTGTTCACTTACTGTAAACTTTTTTGTGACTACATTTTTTTTTCTTGAGATCTCATGCTAATTTCTTCCCCAGCAGTTACCCTTGAAGGATTATAGGAATGGGATCCCACTGCTCTCTCAAATGGCCCATGCCCACCTCACAGTCGCATTACTCACATTTCAGCCACACTGATAAATTTCAACCGTTGAAGCTGTTGT
>JANTPZ010003707.1:0-20086 GCA_025593235.1 Vachellia pachyceras
TTTTACAAGTTGTTGAAGTTGTAACCTATAAATCCCTACGTGAAGAAGCAAGTGAATATGTGATGATGTATGCATGGAAATGGGCTAGGAAAAGCTAAGAGATTATAAGAAAGTAATCATGCTTGATAAGGGTTTGGTTACAAACCAAAAAGAGGTTTGGTAATTTTTAAGAAAAGATAGATTTCAAAACAAATGGGTTCCAAAGGCCCTGGAGACTGACCTGCTTCAAATATCAATGAAGAATAGCAAACATACTCCGATTTCATTGAAAATTTCAACTTAAATACTACACATCCTGAGCTTTAAAATGATATAAAGTTTACAGACTGTGGATGTGTACATTAAGAGATATGATTTTCCAAAGTTAAGGGAAAAACTGGAAAAACTGTCAATGACCATTTGGACATTGCCACGGTTTTGGAATAAACTAATTCAAATGGGCAAGAATTGGAGCCAATGAGTATTTTTCCCCTATAGTTAATTTAATAAGAAAAATTTAGAAATTGGAACCACTCAGTTTCAAATTTTCTAAAATTAATTATGATTTTTCAAATTTGAGCCAGAAATTTGGAAAAGACCCATTAACAGTGCCAGCGTTTTTATTGAAACGTTTTGAAAATTTAGTTCTCAATTTTGGGTCAAACCTTGATATCCAAAGCCTAAGAGTGATTCCTAAGTGATCTAGAATAAGAAGGTAAGGGGAAAATAGGAGGTGTCAACTACAAATTCATCAAGCTCAAATCTTAGTTTTAATTTCAGGAATTTAAACGCTTCTAGTTACTCATTGTAAGATAATATAGAATAAATAAGGAAAATACTTAAGTCAATATTTCTTATATCTAATATGTGAAGTTCTCCAATAATATGTAGCCATGTATTTTATTGTTACAATGTTATCATTTAGTTATAAGTCTATATAAAAATGACGACACATGATCATGTGTGGTTACAAAACTTGACATAATAAATATAAGGTATTAATATAAGTAAAGTTCAATAAATAATAAATGGATTTTTACTATAGCCGTGAGCCCAATACCGTAACTTTTCCTGAAGTAAAAATTCAAAATTATTGATTAAGAAAAATGGATTGCGTCAAACATATCAAATAACTTTTCCTAACATCATGCCATTGGTAGTTGATATTGGAACTTTGGAAGAGTACCGTTAAAAATGTTTTTTTGTTAAATCTAGAATTTTTAAAGTGGAAAAGTTGAAGATAGAGTGTGAAATTTCACCTATTTCAATTTTAAAAGTGAACAAGATATTGTTTATGTAGGTACATTCATGTTTAACCATAAACTTATATACGGACATGAAAGGAACATAGTGAAACCATATTCATCCTCATCTTCCAAGAGTTTAAAAAAAATTAATGTAACTCTAGTAAATAAAATAAATATATTTTTATATATATTTCACTGGTAAAAAAGTAAATAAAAATATATATTTTAGGGTAAGAGCTAGATGTATTATAAATGTTTTCAAAATAGATAAACCACATTATTATGAACATACAAACACATACACATTAGAATACTATGCCATATAATTTGTGTTGTAACTTGTTTAACTCTTACGTTATAATTTATAAATTTATAGATATAATAAATAACAAAAAGCTTCAATCAAAAAATTAAGAAAACTCCAAAATTATCCATATTTTAAGTTGGTTTCTATTGGGCCACTCCACAAGACCCTTTACACTAGGCATTATGCTTCATTTCAATTTATTATTCTATAATTTAGATTTGTTAAAACTGCTAAGATTATTAATTTGAAATCATTTCAATGTTCATAGAGCATTGAATCATCGTCTTAGTTGATTTTAAAAAAACCAGTACCTTTAATTATTTTCCATGTAATTAAAGTATGTTTTTTCATTCTTAGGATTCATATAAGATTCGGTGATAAATTCTAATTGATTGTTTAATATTAACAAAAAGAACAATTAAAAAGCTTGTCATTGAAAAAAAAATATGGGGGAAAATAAAAAATAAAATGCAATAAAAAATCAACACCCCATCTAATCCTTCTCAATATCCTTAACTATCAGGATATTTTCCTTGCTCTTTGTTTCTTTAATGATCCAATATTTACATATTTTTGTTTTACCTTTTAATTTGAAGATTTTTAAGTTCTTTTTAAGTTCTTTCTGCCTTGAAAAGGTATAACACTTTTTTATTCCGTTTGGCTAATGCTTGATGTTGAAACTTTTAGGGCATCATTGCTCCTAAAAAACTTCATGAGCAACATTGTTTATGGGGAAAATTTCTGGAACAAATTTGGACAATAACCTAAAACAAAAAAAAAAATAACATAAACCTAAAACAAAAACATGCACATAATCTAATATAATAATATAATTAAAATTCTTACCTCGCAAATTGGGCCATAATACTTTTTCATAGAACAAGAAATGATAATCTCGTTCTTGAAAAATTGAAAGATTAAATGGGTTATAATACTATCCTATAATAAGTTTAATGTTCAAATATGATTTTTTTTTTGGCCTGGGTACAAATATGATATATGAAACTTAAAGTACTACTACCTCTTGTGTTTAATATAAAACTCAGTTAATCAATATCAAAAGATTAAAAAAGCTAAATAAATTATAATTGTGTAAAAATTTACATGCATATAATTTTTGTTTGTTGTAAATTTTTTAACTCATACGTTGTAATTGTTAACTTTAATTGTTAAATCTAAAGATACAATATATAGCCAAAAAAAAAAAACTCTAAACTTACCTGTATCTTAGTATGGTTTGTATTGGGCTAGTCCAAAAGGACCTTACAATGGTTTTTATGTAACTTTAGTAAAGAGAATACACACACACACATATTTCATTTGTAAAAAAGTGAATAAATATATAATTCAAGAGTTCGATGTATTATAAATATATATTTCATTTTGTGTGCTATGTTATGACTCCTTTTTGCTATTTGAACGTTGTACCCATTAAGATTTACTCATCAGCATATTTCATTTCCTAGAACGTTACACAAAACCCACATTCATCATCATCTTCTATGAGTAAAAATTGATGTAAACCACACTATAAAACAAATACACACATTAGAAAATTACTATCCCACATCATATATTAGGCTATAAAGTATTTTTAATGATACAAAATTATCTTATTTCTTTTTTCTTACGGATTTTTACAATGATAAAGTGATTATTATAAAAAATCAAAGACAAAATCTCATTTTTCAAATTATTTTCGGTCAAGAGATAAAAACAAAAAAAAAACACACACACACACACTTGGCCCAAGACAATTGTGTAATTAAAATATTACCTTGCAAATTGTTGTAGGTAAGAGATAGACCTTGGAGGTTTGTTAAATTTCCAATATCACTTGGAATGATTACTAAAAAAGTGTTCCCATCAATTCATAGTCTTATCTTTCTTTTATTTTGGGATTGTAATCACATCCAATATATACAAACTATATTTAAACCCCACTATAAATGTGTACAATTTTAATGATGTGAAAAATAAAATAAAATCTCTTTACATTTGTTTTACTATATATATAAAGATAAAACAATAAAAAGATAAGAATAAGAAATGAGAATCTCTTGCTATTGGGGTCGAAATTCAATTGACTAACAACAACATATAAAAAAGCATGGACTTGTAAATAGAAAGAGAAAATTGTTATACAATTTTCACATTTTTAAAATTCTTTTTCAGTCAAGAGATAAAAGCAAAAAAAAAACGTACCTTGATAATTGTTGTCGGCAAGAGATAGGAATTGGAGATTTGTCAAATTTCCAATCTCACTTGGAATAATTCCTGAGAAAGTGAACCCATCAGTTCATGGTCTTATCTTTCTTTTATTTTGGGATTATAATCACAAGCTATATTTAAGCCTCCACTATAAATGTATATAACTTTAATGATATGAAAAATAGAGTAAAATCTCTTTACATTTATTTTACTATAGAAAGATAAAACAATGAAAACATAAGAATAAGAAATGAGAATATCGCGCTATAGAAATTGGGGTCGAAATCCAATTGATTAGCATAAGCAACTTATGAACAAGCATGGACTTGTAAATAGAAAGATAAAAAGGGTCATATTATTTTCATATAAAATGCTTAATGTACATATGTGACATTAAACTTATTTGTAATACTTTGAGTAGATTAATGAAGATAAATAAAGTATACTTATTGAGAGATTTGCATCCAGATAATTTTTGTTTGCAATAAATTTTTTACCTCCTAGGTTAGAATTGTTAAATTGATAGATATAATAAATAAGATAAAACAACACAGAACTTGTCTGTATTTTAATATGGTTTGTATTGGGCTATCAACATCGCCCATGCACTAGATTTTATGCTTCAGTACATTTTATTATTCTTTAAATTAGATTTATTAAAACTGCTAAGATTATTAATTCAAAATTATTCTATACTGTATTGAATCACCGTCTTAATTTATTTGAAAAAGACACTACCCTTAATTAATTTTCATGTAATTAAGGCATGCTTTTTCATTTTAAGGATCCATACAAGATTCACTGATAAGTTGTAATTGATTGTCTAATGTTAAAAAAAAAAAGAAAAACTAAAAAACTTGTCATTGAAGAAAATACAGGGAAAAATGAAAAATAAAAGGCTCAAGAAAATCAAAATCCCAAATAATCCTTTTCATCATCCTTTGACTTTCCTGTTTCTTTAATGATCCAGTATTTACATATTTGTATTTCATTTTTTTATTTGAAGATTTTTAAGCAACTTATATCCCTTTTAAGTTATTTCTATTCCATAAAGTAAAAAAGGAAAAAAAAAAAGCATGTCACTCGCCGGCTTTCCACATACACTAAGTTGTTTTCATTGATAAAAAGTAGATTTATATGCCACATCCAACTCATACATTCTGAAAACTATAACATTTTATTGTTCATTCACTTTGGAATAAAAGAAATCAAAGTATCACATTCGATCCCTATTAAAAAAGCATCATATTCTATGTATTAAAAAAAGTAACCTAACAAAATTATTACTACCTTGATCTATCCCTATTATAAAAACTAATTGGACATTAGATTTGGTCTTCAATATAAGACCCTACCCACTATATCTCACATATTTAGTTATTTTTTTCTAAACTACCCCTATCAATACTCTTTTGACTATAATTAGATACAACAATGACTCAAATATATACTATTTATAAAAAATTCTAATTCTTCCCTACTTCTAAGAGTTGAATCGTTCACAATTTTTATCAATTCATTTTTTTAACAAATTATTCTTACATGAATATGTATAATTTATTGAAACAAAGAAAGAAATGAGCCTGCTCCAAAAAACAAAAGAAATGAGTGTAATAAAATCATCAACTTCTTTACATTTTTAATACTTTTAAAATATAAGAAAAATTATTGTTTTACTGTCAAATTTATTTGGCAGATTTAATTTTTATTACTACGTGCTAAATACCCATTAGAAAATAATAAATTAATATTTTTAAATTAATTCAAATATTCAAATTCATAAAATGGACTATATAGTTTTTGTTCAAAAAAAATAAAGTATATGTTGTATTTAAAAGATACAATCCAAAAATGAAAATATAATTTATTTAAGCAACAAAGGTCAATGAGGGTTTTTTTGGATGATTAAAGTGAATTAACTAATTTAACTGATTTTATTAATCTCTAAAGAAATGTTAACTGATTCTTATAATAAGAATACAAGCAGTATTTTCTAATGTATTATGAAATATTGGAAGGGAATTTTTTTTTGGGTGTAATTGGAAGGGAATTTTTTTTGGGTGTAATTGGAAGGGAATTGACAGTCGTATACTACTAATTATAAACTCTTACCTTGCAAGTTGTTGTTTCCAAGATATAACCATGGGAGTTTCAAATTTCCAATGTCACATATGCCTCGTTTGGTACACATAATTCATTTCGATGGATATGGAAATGGAAATCGATATGGAAATGTAAATGGAAATGGGCTTTAAAAGTATGTTTGGTATGTCATGGAAATGAGGTATGATTTTTGGATGAAAAGACCTAAAAGCCCTTCTAATTAAAAAATATTTTTTTAAAAAAAATTCTTTATCAGGTCGAAATCGTCGTCGTCGAAATCTTCACCTGTAGAGCTTCATATTCGTCGTCGAAATCCTCATTTGCAGAGCTTCATTGTCGTCGCCGTCGAAATCACCATCATCGTCGTCGTCAAAGCTTCATCGCCGTCGAAGTCACCATCACCATCATCATCGTTGAAATCTTCAAAGCTTATCGTCGTCGAAAACTTCAAAGCTTATCTGCAGAAGAATCACCTGCCTGGGTCTCGCCTACAGAGCTTCATCACGACCACATCAGCATCACCTACAGAAGAATGCCATCATGGATCTGCAGAGCTTGGACGCGTCGAAATCTTTTCACCTGCAGAGCTTGGATGCGTCGAAACCGAAGGAGGAAAAAGCAGAGGTAGTCTCGCCGTCGTGGTTCTCGCCATCCTGGTCTCACCGATGGATGTCACTGCTGGAGATCGCTGCAATGACTATGGTCAGGGATGAGGTCGACGAGGGAGGGGCAACACTGGAATTCCATGGAATTTTGGGCAATTCCATGGGATGGGTGATGGAAGCCAAAACTGCACTGTTCATGGAATTGATTTCTATATGGAAATCAATTCCATGAGCAATTCCATCAAACCAAACAGACATGGAGATGGAAATCAATTCCATCAAACCAAACGGGCCCTTAGTGTCTTTACTCCATTGAATTGGTACCATCCAAAGCTAACTATACCTAATGTTTCCTTTAACCTTCCTGTTTCTTTAATGATCCAGTAGTTGCATATTTGTAGTTCATTTTTTTAATTTGAAGATTTTTTAAGCAAATTATGTGCTTTTTAAATTATTTCTATTCCATAAAGTAAAAGGAAAAAAGTGTCTCACTCACCCAGTTTTCCATATTCATTGAGATGTTTTCATGGGATTAAAGTAATTCAAAGCATCACGTTCCATGTATCAAAAGGTAACCTATCAAAATTATTATTTGCTAATGTATTATGAAACAATGGAAGAACATTTAAGACAATAATCATATCATTAAAACCTCTTACCTTGCAAGCTGTTGTTGCGAAGAGATGGCCTTTGAAGTTTGGTCAAACTTCTAAATTCGTTTGGTATCTTTTCTCTTATCTTTCCACTGTTGAAGTTGCCCTCACCTAATTGTAATGCTACCAATTCTTTGCATTGATGCCAAATGAAGGGTATTTCGTGAGACAAGTCATTTTCATTCACATCAAATATTTTAAGTTTTGGAAGCTCAAAACACACATTTGTTGGGAGACCACCAGATAACATATTTCTTGAAAGATCAATAAATTGAAGCGCTGAATTGTTAACCAATAAAGATGGAATAGAGTCAGCAAGTTGATTCCCTCCAAGACCCAACCTCTCTAGTTGTGAAAGATTGCCAATCTCTTTCGGAATGCCTCCTTCAAACATTAAGGAGTGGGAAAGAACGTAATGTCAGCAACAATTTTTTACTTACATGTTATTACCAAAACATATGTTTGCAAGGGAGATTGCCAGAAAAATTCTTGTTGTTACCTCTACAAATTTTTTAAAATTAATAATTACCAACAGATGATAAAATTAAGAAAATGATTTCAATTATCCATGTCAAAATTGAATGTTCCAGGTATGTTCACTATAAAGCTTACTCAATTTGAAAAAACCATTGGAAATTTTTAATGGCAGAATAATATACATTTATTTTCTGAACCGTTAGATCCACTTGACATGTACTATAACCGTCTTCTTTTCCCCATGGTCTGACTACAATTTCAAATTTTGAATAAGGAACGGTTTTTTCCATTTGTAAAAGAATAGAAAAATGATAATAAAAATAAAAAAGAAAATTCATAAAATACTAGAACAAAGACAAGTATAAAATGTTATTGTTGCTAGCCAAATACATGTTCCTCGAGATAACATATTGCTAGCCAAATATACTAGAACAAAGACAAATATAAAATGTTATTATTGAGACTTAAAAGCTGAAGACTTTGTAATTTGTTAACTGAATATGGAATCAACCCTATGAAATCATTCCCTCCAAAGTTAAGTTGAAGAGGTTTGTTAAATTTCCGATTACATTGGATATAGCTCCTCTAAATTCATTGGACGGCAAATGCAACTGAGTGAGCTCAAAAGCATATTTATATGTATTCGATAACATAAAAAAAAAGGTGTTTGCAAATAATGTATAAGAATACTGTAACAAAAAAACTAGGCCTATCTTACTCATCCCAAAATCCTAATATGCATCGATATTGAATATATTTAAAGGGTTAGAATATTTCCAATGGTTCCGGATGCTTATAAAAAGACTGAATGGAATTCTATGAACAATAATAAAACAAGTCATATTATTTGCATATAATATCTTAATAAATATACTCTTCATATAATATCTTAATAAATTCTAATAGTCTCCTATTAGATGGACTACAACCTAGTTTGGTTAGGGCTCAGCTTGAGTTGTTCTTTTTAAGAAATAGGCCAAATTGGGACATATATAAGGGCCTAAATATATAAAATAGGGTATACCTATTTTCTTAAGAACTAACCAGGCCTGTTTAAATAATAAAAAATTGAATTATATTTATATTTTCTCTTTTCATATTTTAATATATATATATATATATATAAGTATATTGTATTTTAATTTAATTACCAATCCTTTAAACATTCCACCTTTCACCACATATTTCATCACCGTTGCAACAAAGATTATTTGACTGGTTATTGGAAAGTCCTTGTATTTTTTCATTATTTCATTAGTTTGAGCTTGAATTTGGTTGTACAATGATTTTTCTAGTTTCATTTAATTTTTAAAATATAATTTTTAGTTGATTTTTATACATACCTAAATAATTTTTGTGTGTTGTACATTTTCTAATTGCTATGATATGATTTTTTTTAAAAAAATATAAAAGTAATATTAATTTTAATTAAACAATATAGAATTGCTGCAATTTATATGTAATAAATAATAAAAAACAAATCTAGGCTTGCCTCTCTTTTAATACTGCTAGAGGGAAACAAAAAATATAACATTAAAGTTATTAAGAGATAGATTATTTTTTGTTTGCAAAAAGAGTATTGACACAACACATTGGGTCATTTTAATGTGATTTAACTTTAAGTTTTGTCATCGAATAGTGTATAAAAAATTCATATATTATAATTACAAGCCCTAACATGTCTTGAACAATATGGGTAAAATCATGAAAAATATGATTGAATATCATAATTAGTGCATATTTGTAAAAGAGTTAACATTCAAATACAATACTTTCAAAGATGTGCAGTTACTTATTGATTTTGGAATGATTCCATCTAATTGATTATTGTCAACAATAAGGATTTCAAGTAAAGGGAGTTGAAGGCAAATGTCTTCTGGTAAATTCCCATTTAAATGATTTCCTGCAACAATAATATAACTCAAAGAAGATATGCTCCAATGGTTGAACGAATTTCACCTATAAATAAATACAAAAATATTTGTTAATCTTATTGATAATATGACTAACAGGTTTATAATAAATTCACACAAAATTATATCAATAATACATGGAATTTTGTTAATGAGAGACATAAAATTCATCTAATATAAAATAAATTTTAAAGGACTCTTTCAACATCAATTACGATTATGAGATTAATTTAACCTATTTAAAATGCACAACCAAAGTATCTATATTTCGCATCAAATGATTTAATTTTTACGAAATTCTAACGTTGGGTTACACATTGTAAATTCTAATTTAACTACGAATTCATCCGGCTCAAATTTTAGTTTTAATTTTAAGAATTTAAACGTTGTTGATTACACATTGTAAAATAATATAGAATAAATTTGGAGAATACTTGAGTCAAATTTCTTGTATCAAATATGTAAAGTTCTACAATAATATGTAGCCATGTATTTTATTCTTGAAATATTATGTAATATCCGAAAAGCAAAAAAAAAAAAAATAGATTGCAAGAAAAAAGGAAGAAGGACCGTAGTGCAAAAAGGAAAGTATGGAGGGCAAATTGTCATATACCCTTCTGCCATTTAATACCCTTCCCGACACCTCTCCTTCACTCTCCATTCTTCTTTTGTGTCAGAAATCAAACCGTGAGCGAGGCAAGAAAGCGCACACTTGTCGGAGCTGATTCTTATCGGAGGAAGACTTTTTTGTTCACGCAAAAGGATTCCGATTCAGTAAGTCTCCTGAACCTTCATTCACCTTCGGATTCTTCCAACTTTGTTATTTTGGATTTGAAGGTTAAGTCAAAATTGATAATAAGTAAGATTTTCACTGTTTAAATCAAGCAATAAGTAAGATTAGATTTTTTTTAATTATATGGAGTATTGGACGCAAATTTTCTAGCGGGTTTATTGGAGTTCGTGTTACTGTTCACAATACTATTAATGTGAACAGTAGCTTCACTTTGTTTCAATTTCTGTCCTGATGAGACGTGTTTTTGTGGTTTAAGACTGTCAGAAAATTATTGTTGGGTTGAAATTATGAATTGGGTATTGTATAAGTTAATCCTAGGTACTCATTAAATGTTCGATGAAATGTTTAAAAGAAAAAGACACTCATTTAGATGTTGGCGCACTAAATTTTGTTAGGAGAGATTCCTGTGAATTAAGTATATTTATATATATTTGTTAGGATGAAGGAGATAAGATAGAAGTTAAAGGTTAAAGAAGAGTTATATATTGAAAGTTGAGTATACGAGTAAATAATATTTCCTATTATAATTTTTTATAAAGTATGTTTTATTACATTTGATATTTTTGATTTAATTATTTAAGCATGGTTTCATTTATGAAAGTTTATTGGAATTATTTAATCTTCTAGTTGATATTGCAAGTAGTAAGATTTAAAGATTTTATTTACTGTTATTTATTTTTCTCCTATTTTTGTTTATTTTGAATATTTAATTGTGGAAATTAAAAAGAAAATTTTTATTTGAAGTACTTAATTGTTAATGTGATTCATGCATAGAGATAGGAAAAGAAATGACATTTAAATGATATATATATTATATGCATGCCTGAAAATGGTTTTGAATATATTATTTGTAAACTTTCATGGTTGGATACTTGTTATAAACTATTCCAAAATAGTTTTATTGAAGAAGGTGGCTTTCTTCTTTTAAAAGGATAAATTGATTCCATGAATGCTTTGGGAATGTTTTTGAGAGGATTAGAAGCAAAACACTTATTGCTAACGGCAGTTCTATTAGCCCTTAGTGCACCATAACATAACCAGCTAGCAAGATATTCAAGTGATGTTAGCCTCGTGTGATGGCCAACACATGTGGATCGGAGGCAGGATTTCTTGTGAGTATCACTCACGCTTGTTTTCATGGGGTTTTGAACCACTTCTGATTTGTTATTTACCTTCATGGACTATGTGCCCACACCTATTATTGTTCTGCTTAGGTCCTGATAAAGACTGCATTTTTAATTAGTTTACTTTTCAATATGAGTATTTTCATAATTAGTTTTTACATTATATAAATGTCAATTTTCTCTATTTTGCTATTCTTTCTAAGATGTTTATACATATTTTAAAGGTGTTATTTTCCAGAAAATTATATTGGTAATCAGACAGTAGAAGTGAACCCATTCCTCCCGCTGACTCCTGAAGTTCTATTTTGGAAAGAAGCTTTTGGACTGTTGTTTTAATAGCAGATGCTAATGTAAATATTTTAATATGTTTTGGTGTATTGTAGATGGGTCGCTCTACATAATTGATGTGTTGTAAATATTTCATTTTGTTATTACGAAGTATACTTATGTACAAACTAGAGTGGGTTATTAATGTGGAGAAACTATAATCCTAACCGCGATATTGTGTATAGAATATGTCAAGTAATTTTGATTCCAAGGCATATAGAATACTAGATTCTCTTGCATTTCATGCCGATCACCCTTTAACTTTTCGAGCCGTGATGAATTATCATTTAGTTACAGGTCAATATGTAAAAAAAAAATGACACATGGTAATGTGTGATTGAAAAATTTGATATAATAAATATAAGAAGCTTGATATAAGTTTAGTCCAATAAATAATAATGGATTTTTACCAAAGCTATGAGCACAATACTATAACTTTTCCTAAGATAAAAATTTAAAATTATTGATTAAAGAAAAATGATTGCGTCAAATATATCAAATAATTTTTCTAACATCATCTCATTGTTAGTTGATATTGGAACATTGGAAGACTAGCATTGAAATTTTTTTTTTGGTTTAAATATAGAATTCCTAAAGTAGAAATGTTGAAGAGAGGTAATGGATTCCATTTTGAAAGTGAATAAAATATTTTTTTATGTGAGTGCATTGATGTTTAATAACATAATGGAACCATATTCATCCTCATCATCCAGGAGTTTTAAAAAAATTAATGTGACTCTAGTAAAGAGAATATATGTATATATATATATATAATAACTAGCAAAAAAGTCAATAAATATATATTTCAATGAAAGAGTTAAATGTATTATAAATGTTTTCAAAATAGATAAACCACATTATTATGAGCAGATAAACACGCACATTATAAAACTAGTATGCCATATAATTTTGTTGTAATTTTTTTAACTCTTTTGTTATAATTGTTAAATTTATAGATATAATAAGTAAGAAAAATCTTCAATAAAAAATAAAAAATCCAAAGTTACCCTAGATTTTATAAAAAATAAATTCATAGATTATTTAATTGGGCCACTCCAGAAGGCCCATTACACTAGATTTTATATTTCAATTCAATTTATTATTTTATAATTTAGATTTGTTAAAAATGTTAAGATTATTAATTTGGAATCATTTCTTTCTTCTATGGCATTGAATCATCATCTTAGTTTATTTTGAAAAAAGCCATTACCCTTAATTATTTTCCATGTAAGGCATGTTTTTCAATTCTATCTTAAGATCCATGTAACATTTGTTGACAAATTCTAATTGATTGTCTAATATTAAAAAAAAAGAAAAATTAAAGAACTTGTCATTGAAAAGAAAATACAGGACAAAACGAAAAATAAAATGCTAAAAAAATAAAAATCCCAACTAATCCTTATCATCATCCTTAATTATCATGTTATTTTCCTTCGAACTCATTGTTTCTTTAATGATCCAATATTTGCATATTTGTGTTTCACTTTTTAATTTTGAAGATTTGTTAGGCACATTGTGTCCTTTTTAAGTTCTTTCTATTCCATAAAGCTAAAAAAAAAGAGTGCCTTGCTCACCAAACTTTCCATACTCATTGAGATGTTTTCATTTATAAATATGTGATTGCCATGCCCCATCCAACATAGATTCTGAAAGTACACCCTTTTTTAGTATTTCATTTTGAGATTAAAAAAAATTCAAAGCACCACATTCCATGTATTAAAAAGTAACCTCGCAAGATTATTATTTGCTAATGTATTGTGAAACACTTACCAAATAAGTTATTTGTTTCAAGACCAATCCCTTCAAGCGGTGAATTGTTAAATAATGAAGATGGAATAGAGCCAGTAAGTTGATTCCTTCCAAGGTACAATATCTTTAGTTGTAAAAGATTGCCAATCTCTTTTGGGATGCCTCCTTCAAATAATAGTAATGTCAATAACAATTCTTTACACCTCACGTGTTGGTTATTAAGCAAATGAAACAGGTTCACATATTTTAAGAATGCAGATGTAGTGAGACTTGCCCTTTTCTGATACAACATGTATATTCTGAATGCAAAAACAAAACTGAAGTTATTATTTTCAAAAAGGTATAACCCTTTTTTTATTCCACACGGCTAATAACTGTTGATCAAATCCATTGCTTATTTGTATGATATTAAACTTATACGTAATCCTTCATCCGATCCTTAATACAAGAGACTCAGTAGATTAATTTGAGTAGATTAATAAATGTAAATAGAGTATACTTATTGAGAGATATGCGTCCAAGTAATTTTTGTTTGCTGTAAATTTTTTAACTCCTAGATTAGAATTGTTAAATTGATAGATATAATAAATAAGATAAAACAACACGAAACTAGTCCGTATTTTAATATGACTTGTATTGGGCTATCAACAATGCCCATCACACTAGGTTCTATGCTTGAGTACACTTTATTATTCTATAAATTATATTTATTAATCATTTCCATCCATATAAAACGTTTCAAGTTTTGGAAGCCCAAAATACATATTTGTTGGGAGACCACCAGATAAGATATTGTTTCGAAGTGCAATATGTTGAAGCGCTGAATTGTTAAATTATGAAGATGGAATAGAACCAGCAAGTTGATTCACTACAAGATACAATATCTTTAGTTGTGAAAGATTGCCAATCTCTTTAGAGATGCCTCCTTCTAACGTTAAGGAATGGGAAAGAAAATAATGTCAGCAACAATTTTTCACTTACAGGTAATAATCATATTAAAAAAACATTTGAAATCTAGTTGATCCAATAATTGTATTAAAAAACATTTGAAATCTTATTACATGTAAACAACATGTAATAAGACTTGCACTTTTTGTTAAAAAAAAAATAACACGAATATATTTTGATAAAACAGAACAACAATAATTATTATTTCCACAAAGGTATAATCATTTGAAATCTAGTTGGTCCTTCCTTTTCATCTTTAATATCAAAACACATCTTTGCATGGGAGACTGCCAAAATAATTCTTGTTGTTACCTCTACAATTTTTCAAAATTAATAATTACTAACAGATGATAAATTAAAAAATGATTTCAATTATCCATATCAAAATTGAATGTTCCAGGAATGTTCGCTATAAATCTTACTCAATTTGAAAAAACCCCATAAAATTTTTTAATGACAGAATAATATATGTTTATTTTTTGAACCATTAGATCCACTTGACCGATACTACAACTATCTTCCTTTTTCCCCTCATTTGACTTTATAATCCGTTTCAAAATTTGAATGAGGAACGGTTTTTTCCATTTAAAAAATAAAAATTAAAAAGAAATTTCATAAAACACCAAAAGTAAACAAATAAAAAACGATTGAGACCAACCGTATTCCTCGAGGATAACATCTTGCTAACCAAATATGCTAGTTTAGAACAAAGACAAATATAAATATTGAAAATAATCCAAAACATACCTGATAAGTTGTTAAAAGATAAACTCAATAACTCAAGTGAAAATATGTTGTAAATTGTTTTAAGAATGATTCCTGAAATTTTGTTTCCTGCAAGACGTAAAATCTTCAAGTGTTCAAGTTTGTCCACATCAAGTTGAATGGCCCCTTCAATGAAATTACAATTCCAATCTAAGATCTCCAACCTTGATAAATTGAATAGAGGTAATGGAATAAATCCATTAAGACTATTACTTCGAAGATTTAGTTGCTCCAGTGAAAATAAATCTCCAATCCATGTTGGAACTTGCCCATAAAAGTCATTAGAGCTCAATTTGAATAGTTTCAATCTACACAATTGAGCTAACTCTTCTGGTATTTGACCATGAAAATTGTTTTTACTGAGATCAAGTCTAATAAGGAATGATAGATTTCCTAGTTGTGGAGATATGATGCCCTATGACCCATGTCTTCAAGATTCAGGGAATTGACCCTTCCATTACTAGAGTTGCAAGTGACACCATCCCAAGTGCATGGAGAAGAAGAGACAGACCAATTTGCTAATGAATCATATGGATCTAAGGTGATAAAGGATTTGAAGGCAAGAAGTGCAGATTTGTCGATAGTGATATTTGTATCAATAGAAGCTAAGGTGATAGTGAAGCAATGAAGCAATAAGAGGAAGATAAAGGAAGAAGGTTTTCCCATATTGATCATATCAAACTTTTCAAATCTTGCACATCCAAAATTTATAGCGCACACATTGTTTTATACTTCTACGATTCAGAATAAAGTCAAATCATGCCAATAACACGTGGGGTTACAAAAGGGTATCATTTGTGATAAGATCATAAGAAATTCAACTAAAACATTAATGAGCATGTTGGGCGAATTAAATTCGTTTTCACATTTTATTTTATTTGTGGTCAAGTCAGGTGGATACAAAATAACCGAAAATGTACGTTAAGGAGAAGAAGCCTCATCCCTTAATTTCATTGCGTGTTGATCAATCTCACTTCTGTGGCACCAAAAAAGGGTTGATTTAGGTGGTAAGCAGCTTAGTTTGGTTTAAGCAGAGTTTTGAGTTCAAGCCCCAGCGCCTCAGCGTATGCAAAAATTCTCGTTGGAAGTACTAACATATGTGAAAAGCTCCAGTAAATCAGGTGGGAAAAAAAAATTTCCCCCACTTTTGGGGCCACATTTTCATAGTATTGTTTTCTTTATAGAAAAGCTCGTTGATACATTTTTCCTTCAACTATGCATTTCCTTTTGTCATTTTTGGGCATTTCCAGTTTTGACTAATGCTCCTGCAGTGTTTATGGACTACATGAACATGATCTTCAGACAGTATCTAAATCAATTCCAAGAGCAAAGAAGAGCATCGATCTCACCTCCGTATTGTATTGCAATCACTGAAGGAGAATAAGTTATATGCCAAGTTGAGTAAGTGTGAATTTTGGCTTCGAGAGGTGAAATTTCTAGGACATGTCGTGTCTGCGCAGGGTATAGCAGTTGATCCTAGCAAGGTTGATGCTGTGTTGAAGTGGGACTCTCCTAAGTCGGTGACAGAAGTCCGCAGTTTTGTCAGGCTAGCAGGATATTATCGTCGTTTTATTCAGGGGTTTTCTCAAATTGTCATGCCTTTAACAAAGCTAACTAAGAAGAACCAACCGTTTGTATGGACCGATAAATGCGAGTCCGCATTTCAAGAATTGAAGTTAAGGTTAACCACAGCTCTGGTCCTTATTATCCCGGATCCAACTCGACCTTATACGGTTTATACGGATGTGTCATTAAAGGGTTTAGGATGTGTTCTGATGCAAGGGAACAATGTGGTGGCTTATGCTTCTCGACAGTTAAGGCCTCATGAGGAGAATTACCCGACCCACGACTTGGAGCTCGCTGCTGTGGTATTTGCATTGAAGATATGGAGGCATTATCTATATGGTTCCCAATTTGAGGTGCTCAGTGACCATAAGAGCTTGAAATACCTAGTGGATCAGAAGGAATTGAATAATAGGCAAAGGAGATGGATGGAATTTCTAAAGGACTATGATTTTGAGTTGAAATATCATCCTGGAAAGGCTAATGTGGTAGCAGATGCACTGAGTAGAAAGTCGGTACATGTGTACCACTTGATGTTGGTGGAAAATTCTTACTTAGAAGAATTGAGAGACTTCCGAGTGATACCAGGAATCGCAGCCAAGTTGAATTCGATAATCGGTGATGTGGAATTCTACCAGAACTTGAGAGAGGCTCAATTGAGGGACGACAATTTGATGCAGATCAGAAGGGAATTAGAGAATGGTGATGTCCTAAACTTTGAAATTGGGAGTGATGGAATTCTAAGATATAAGAAGAGGGTATGTGTTCCCAACAATGAAGAGATCAAGAAGACCATTCTTGAGGAGGCTCATCGAAGCCGGTATACTATTCACCCTGGAATCACAAAGATGTATAATGATCTAAAGCGTGGTTACTGGTGGCCTAGAATGAAGAGGGAGGTGACTGATTTCGTGTTGAAGTGTCTAACTTGTCAAAAAATCAAGATAGAACATCGTCATCCCCCAGGATTGTTGCAACCCCTTGAGGTTCCCGGTTGGAAATGGGAAAGCATTTCTATGGATTTTATCATGGGACTACCCCCAATTACAGGAGGACGGAATGCTATATGGGTAATCATGGATCGTTTGACTAAATCAGCCCACTTTCTTCCTATTCGAGCGAATGATTCATTGGAGAAATTGGCTGAGTTATACGTGAACCAGATTGTGAGACTCCATGGAGTACCTAAAGACATCATCTCAGATCGTGATCCCCGGTTCACTTCGAACTTTTGGAAGTCATTGCAAGGAGCTTTGGGATCGAGGCTGAAGTTCAGCATAGCCTATCATCCACAAACGGATGGGCAGACTGAGAGGACAATCCAAACTTTGGAGGATATGTTAAGGGCTTGTGTAATAGAGCTTGGAGGAAGCTGGGATAGGCATCTACCATTAGCAGAGTTTGCATACAACAATAGTTATCATTCGAGCATTCAGATGGCACCTTTTGAGGCACTGTATGGCAGGAAGTGTAGATCACCGCTTTGCTGGACTGAGTTGAGTGAAAGGACCATTGTGGGTCCGGATTATGTTGATGAGACCACGAGGAAAATTGAGGTGATTAAAAAGAAACTGCTAACAGCTCAGAGTCGCTAGAAGAGTTATGCAGATCGGCGGCGTAGACCTTTGGAATTTCAAGTAGGTGACCATGTGTTTCTCAAGGTTTCACCGATAACTGGAATAGGTAGATCTATTAAGGCTAAGAAGTTGACTCCTCGATACATTGGTCCATATGAGATTTTGGAGCGGATTGGACTAGTTGCCTATAGAATTGCCTTGCCGCCGCATTTGTCAGGTGTACACAACGTCTTTCATGTGTCACAACTCAAGAAGTATAATCCAGATCCTTCGCATGTGATCGAGCCTGCAGAGATTGAGTTGAGAGAGAACTTGACTTATATGGCTGAACCAGATAGAATATTAGATGTGAAGGATAAATGATTACGAAATAGATCAATTCGCCTTCTGAAAGTCTTTTGGAAGGGGATGTCACCCGGTGATGCTACTTGGGAAACTGAAGAGCGTATGCGGCGTGACTTTCCTAACCTGTTCACTTAGGTAAGTTTATGCGTTATGATAGGGTTAATCTCTGTGATATGGTTGTTGCATTTGTGCTTGTTGAGATTGTGAATTTGAACACATGTGGATTGTATATGTTTTGCTATGTTTGATGGGTCATGGTCTTGTTGTGGGGTGACTGCTGAAATTGTTGTGTGATCTTCAAATTTGTACTTGTCATGAATTTTGGGGACAAAATTCTTTTTAGGTGGGGAGAGTTGTAATATCCTATATTTTAAAAAAAATTAATTAATTATTAGCATTAGAAAATATTATTTTATGATAAATGAAATTTATTATTATGTATCTAAGTAATATGGTTTGCTTAAATATGATTCTTTATATTAAAATAAATTATAATATATAATTAAATAGTTAAATGGCAAAAAAAAGGGAAAACGGGGTAATTTTCGTAATATCTTAATCCTTTGGGTCAGTTGTGTAATTTTCACCAAAAGTTTTATTTTAAACACTTACCCGGGAGAGAGACGGCTTTTTTCACTGTGCATACTGTTCATGTGTTACTGTTCATCGTCTCCTCCGTCGCTTCGTTCGCCATTGCTGAGTTTTTGAGCTCATTTTGGTAAGCAAAACTACATCGAATCACAAAACTTCCTTCATGAAAGTTGTTCTACGAATTTTTATCTTTCATATGGTAGTAATTTTGTTCTGATTAGACGAAATTTTTAGAGTTAGGGTTTTGAGAAGTTTTGAGTTTTGACAATATAAGAGTATATAAATGTAGAGGGATGTTAATGGGTAATTTTCATCGGTTTGGATTGTTGATTTGGTTGCTTTATTATTTTATAACAATTTTTTTTAACCAGACATAGTATTTCCATTTACTGAGTATTTGCCCAATGAAAATGATACTCAACAATTTATTTTGGATTTTGAGAGTGTTATTGGTGAATTTAATCAGTTCAGTTTAATTATTGGTTAATTATTGGAGTTTATAATTTCTTTTAGTTCATTAGAGCTTATAAAAATTTTTGAAAGGATGAGATTTGATGTTTGATAATAGAATATGAATATTATGAAATTTTTGTGAAACTTTAAGTGTTGAAAATTAGTATTTTTGGATACGCTAAGGAAATATAAATATTTTTAGTGATTCTATTGCATGAAACATGATTTATGGAAGAAGAAAATTGGGATTTTAATAAATGTTTGAAGGTATTTGATTTTTTGTGATTTTAGAGGATTTAAAGATAATGATTTTTGGGGATTTTTGGTATATTGGGTATAATTTTAAGGAAGAATAA
>JANTPZ010003708.1:0-17387 GCA_025593235.1 Vachellia pachyceras
TTTTAATCTTTAAATTCCTCTTGAGGCTTTAAAGAACGAATTCAAGAAAATCAAGAGTGACAAAAAATTGTTTAAGAAAATCCAGAATGACATCAAGACTGTTCCAGAAAATCAAGAATAACACACAAAGATTGTTCAAGACAATAAAGAATGACACCAAGATTGTTTAAGAGTGACACAAGATTGAAGATACTAAAGCAATTTCTAGGTATGAAGATGAATACTTGCTTTGAATAGTTAAGCACAACAATTGAAACTTTCTTTTTACCCTTTTTTTAATTTTCTTATTACGTTTTTTTTGCTCATTTTTTGTCGATATTCTTTTTTTCCTTTTCACCTTTTTTTCCTTTCCTTTTTCCCTGATGATCCTTTTGTATCTTTTTCTTTTCTTATTTAAGTATAAAGAAAATACAAAATCCACACAAGAAACAAAAAATACGCAAACTGAACCAAGAAATTCTAGAAAATGAGTTGAATTTGAAATGAAAGAAACTTGACTTAGAAAACTTGAATTGGAATGATTCCAAAATGAACAGAAAGATACGACTCAAAACTATGGAAATGACCTATTAAATGTTGAAAGAGGAAAGAAAAGTGGACGAACAAATCTAGAAAATTTGAAGACAAACATAAACGACCAGGCACAATAAAAAAATGAATGAATGAAAATAAGACTTAATGAATAGAAAGATAAAAACTAAGTTTAGAACTGAAGCTCTGATAACAAGATGGTGTGAACCTAAAGGGAAGATAACAAGAACCCATAACCAATTTGAAATATACGCACCACAAGGATGCTAAACAAAAGTTAACAATCCACTTGAACCCTTGAACACGGAAGAACAAAGACACTAAGTGTTGGAAGACGCCACAAGGTTGATCAAGTCTTGATAAGTCGTCAGTTCAATAAAGAACCCTAGAGAGAATCCCCTTTCAAGTCTGAAATTGTAAGAATGGAAATCTTTAATCTCAAAAGTAAAAAATGATCTCTAATCCAATTTCAAGAATGAGGAGTATAATGTATTTATAAAGATTATATTATGAAATTCTATCCTAGAAATATGAAATTCAATCTAAAATTTAAAAAGATAAAATTCAACTTTAAAACTAATATCTATCCTAAAATCTAGGAACAATGATATTCAAAAGAATATTCTAACGAATTATTTCTAAATCAATATTCAAATTAACTTCCCTAGGAGCCTAAGCACACACATGGTTCCTTAATAACTTCCTTGACTCCATCACATGTTCAAGGATTGCTTCACATCTCCAATCAGTTGGAGGCAAATTACACAGTTAATCATGGCATGGTTGTCCACTTCAAAAAAAAAATATCATCAAGATTATTGTCAACAGCATAGCCTCCAACAACACATTGCTTTCCTCCATGATCACCAAGTGAGCAATGACAGTTTTTGTAACACCATCAAGTAGCCATCCATGGGAATCCCTAACAATAATTACAATAGCTGCCTATCTTCCATTGAATTGAAAGCACAATCTGTATTTATTTTAATTCCATTTCCCATGGAGGATTCCAATGACTCCTTAGAGGCATCCCACAGTTTACCTCTCCACTCGGTCTCTCCTCAGCCACTAGCCATCCATTAGCATCCCAAAACTCGTTGACGAGCCTTTCAGCCTGTTCAAATACAAAACCTGGATTAGGTACCTTGTTATCAAATAAGCAAGCATTTCTTCCCTTCAAGATGTGCCACCATGATTTGACTGTGCCTTTACTCATTGGGATCAATGTGCCAACAAGAATTGCAGTATAATGCAATATTCAGGAAGTTCTCTTACCAAGGAGTCTTAATTTAACTTCCCTAGGTAAACTAAGAGTTTAACATGCAATAAAATGTGGGGATGGATTGAGAAATTAATTTTCTTAATTTTAACTAATTGGATGAAGGAAAAATAAATCTTAAACTACTTTTTTTTCTTTATGAATTTGGAATAAATAAACGGATTGGGTTGAAATGCAAATACGGAAGACGATTCTTGGAAATGAGTAATTGACTATCATTGTTCAATTAAAAATAATGGGAGTTTTAAAATCAAGTTTAATGGAAAACCCCAAGCAATCACATTGAGTCTAATATTTCTAATCAATAGCTACTCCTACTATCGCATTTGTAGTTATTGCTTAAAAATACTATAAAAGTAATACTTGATGTGTGAATTGAATTAAATTAATGTAATTGCTTCCCCTAAACAAATGCACTATTTGATGTGTGAATTGAATTAAATTAATGCAATTGCTTACCCTAAACAAACGCACTATCGCAACATTTGAATTGATTAAATTAAATTATATGAACCAGTGATCACTGAAGCACATATAAATTCATGAAATCAATTGGGAAAAGTATAGATTAAACCAGACAATTCTTCTCTTTCCTGTAAAACACTTAATTCATCCTTTATCGCAGTCACTCTCAACCCAATCTCTTTACTCCACTCACCCCAAGCAGCATTGCAGCTCCTAAATCAGCCTAAGAATAGCTTCATGACTATTCTTGAACTCCTTCCTACGAGCTAAGCTGCCTCAATTTGTTAACAAAACCCGCTAAATTACCCCCAACTTCATTTCCCAAATTCTGATTCACCATATCCCGAAAGTCTGGGTGGGTAATCCATCTCTCATCAAACCTGAACAAATATGGGATTCTCGTTTCCATGAGCTCATAATCTATTACAATAGGACAATAATCTGACCCTATAGCTTCTAGCACCTTTCCCTACCCATTTTTGAACACCTCCCTCCACTTCATATTCATAACAATTCTATCCAGTCTCTCTCTGATACTTTGATCAGCCTCCCTGTTGTTAAGCCATGTATACATGCATCCTTTAAACTCCAATTCCACCAAATTGCCATTCATCATAAACCTCCTAAATCTATCCACATTTCTCTGAGAGTAGTCCCTTTCTCCCTCTTTATCAGACACATACAACAATTCATTGAAATCTCCAAAAACTAACCAAGGAATGTGATTACCTGAGTTCAACCTTTGTAACTCTTGCCACCATTTAATCTTCCCAGGAATGCCTTGTGGTTCGTACATCATTGTAATAGACCCCCTAATCATCTTATCAAAATCACCTCTTCCATATGAATAATATCCCTATTAGTAATCCTTACTTTTAGCTCAACATCCTCCTTCCACCATAACGCAAGCCCCCCAGACCTACCTTCGACATCAAAAGTCACACCATGCTCGAACTGTAATTTCCTTCTTAGCATATCCACCTTTATCCTCTTCATTTTCGTTTAACGATACTTGGTTTGTACATCCTGCATTGGAACTTCAGATTTCGAATCGTTAAGATAGTTCCAAGCTCTTGATAGTTCCATCCAAGACAAATCATGGCTCGGCATGGCTGATTCTGGGTAGCCACCACACCCCTTACCATCACCTTCATCTTCCCCCTTTGTTGTCACTTCTGAGGCATCTTGCAAAATTCGCCCCTCTTCCTTGTCTCCACAATCTCCTCAATGATTAACGTCCTTTTTGCCACTTCTTTCCTTTCCCCTAGCTATCAGATTCCACTTCCCCATACCCCAGCCGCGAACGCTAATGTTCCTTTAACTCTTAGTACCCCTACCAAATTAGACCTGTCCGTTTCTGCAATATACTCTAACTCCACCTCATCCGTTCCCCTTTCACTCTCCATGTTCGGTGAGGCCCAATCAATATATTTCCCTCTCTTGGCTCACAGGGACTCCCACTCCTCCCTTACACTCATTTTCAAATTTATTGCCAAAAACATTTACCCAACTCACCCACCATCTTGCCCATCTCTAATGGCTTCCCAAGCTTAAGCTCTCCCCCTCTCATAGTCCTCCCCCTATCTTTCAGCCAGGTCCACCACTACTACCAGCCACCTCTCCCCTTATACCCCCTGAGTCCATCCCGCCCTTACAGAGAATTAGGCCCCTCCTCCCCAGCCCACAAAAAAAAGGCCTTGTCTTACTCTTTTTGAAGCTAGCTAAACAAGTCAATTGATTTCCTCTGCAATCCAGATTTCTCGCCGCCACTAAGGAGACTTCATTAAATGCCCCTGAAACATCACCATCCCCAATCCCCTCACGTCAGAGTAGACCCCTTTAGAGAACTCTCCCTGCTCCTACTGCCGCCACCCATTCCCAATTTCCTATGCAAAACTTTAATGCTTCCCTCCCTCCCATGCATATCTTCCCATCCCTTTGACACAAAACCTTCCCTCCTCACCATAGGAATTACAGGTTGCCGGAGCCCTTGGTTACTCGACGAAGCATCATATCTACGACTGCCTCCATCCACCTCAAATAATACTTGCTCTTCCTCACAGAATCTACTCTCATGCCCCAGCCGGCCATAGCAAAAGCAAAATCTTATCAGTTTCTCGTATTTAACCTGAATCCACACATCTTCCAAACCATATGCCCTTGGAGCTACAAAACTAGGCACTAAAGGCTTTTCCACCCTGGCCCGTCCAAAGTTTCATGCTACAAGTTCCAGGTCTTCAACCTCAATGATCTTACCTACTCCTTCCGCCATTAACCTAATTTTACTTATCATCCTTCCCTACGGTGGTGTATTGTGAAACTGCACCCAGAACTCACGAGTTTATCTAGATTTCACCGTCATTTAGATAAGGCTTTCTCCTCTACAGACTCATCATATGATTACATACCACCCGTGGACTCTCCTGTTGGTACAGAGTAAGGCGGAGAGAGAGAGAGAATGAAAGGAAAAGGAACTGAATTCTGTTATTGCACACCCCATACATTGAGGGCCTTGCCTTCCAGATGAATGCTAATCAATCGTATGTATTGCTCCGGTGGCGTGGCATCGACGGCGAAAAACTGACGGCAGTGGTAGGACCAACCTCGGAAGTCAGAGCGGTCGAATCGCGGAAATTCCACGTGTGTTTGCTTCGTTGGGGGAAGTAGGAGTGTGATGTGCTGTACGATCCAAACTGGATATGTGTGCTCCGGTGTGGAGAGGTGGAAGAACCTCCATTATGATCGTTGTGGCTGTGAGCTGTGAGTGCCGCAACACCTGTGGCCAACTCCTTCAATGAAGACTGGATTTGTGACATAGTGAATTTGATGTCCGATATGTCCGTGGTGTTCTGGTCCAACCTGACGCAAGTGCTCTCCATGATGGTGGTCTGGCTGTCGACGTGTTTCTCCATGTCGGTAAGTCGATCAGTTGCTCTGGTGTCCGGCGCCATTGCCGGTGCCAACTCTGATACCAATTGGTACAGAGCAAGGCGGGGAGAGAGAACGAAAGGAAAAGGAACTGAATTCTGTTATTGCACACCCCATACATTGCGGTAGTAGTTCTTATAGTCATAACATATAATCGCTACTAGCTAATAGACTTACAAGAAGTTACAGGATGGTTAAGCTGGTAGTCCAGCGTGGCTACTGACTAATGACTCACAACACGTATGCAAGATGGAATGTAAAGGAAATCGACATGTAACACCTGTAGGACCTATTTCGCCTCAGCCGGATTTGGCCAAGTAAAATAATACAAGTTGAAACCTATGGACTTCACCTCCACCTCCCCCATGTGTCACGGGCTTATTGATTTACTTGATGAAGCACCGTGCGGCCTAGCAAGCTTAGCTCAAACTCAAGCTCTGGAACCTGCTAGTGAGCCTACCAAGACTTAACTTAGTTTGAGAACTAAGGAAGTCTAGAGAGAGACTAGAGAGAGATGGAGAACTTGGGAGAATGCTTGTATTGCTCTCAATTGCTTTATGCTTACAAATGGCCCCCTTGGGGGTATTTATATTACTCAACCTCCTCAATGGACGGTGGAGATCGATTCGATCCTACGACTCCTATTCGCCTTCCAGAATTCTCTCCTAAAATATCTAGATATTTACACATTGAATTCAAACATGTGAAAAATGTGTGGACAGTTCTAGAATGGCTAAGTATATACAAGAGAATTCTAGAGAAGCCTAGGGTTCTCTAGACTTGTCCATGACATCCTCCCCCACCTATCATGGCGACGTCCTCGTTGCCTTCCTCTCCTTATAGGCCTGGATCTGATCCTGGAATTGTCACAAGTGCGAAATGGGCTCCCAGCTTGCTTCACTTTCAGGAAGTCAATTCCACTTGACAAGAAGTTCATGAATTGGAGGCTGGTTGGATCGGCACACCTTTCGATCATCAAGTATCTCTTCAACTTGCTTGTCATGTTGAACTTTGATGCTCATTGGTGCGCGTCGTGACATGCCTCTGTCCGGATCTGAGGGATCACCATGATATGGGTTGAGAAGACTTACATGGAAGACCGGGTGATACTTGATTCCGGTGGGCAGCTCTATTTTATAGGCTTGGGTCCCAACCTTCTTGAGAATGGGGAAAGGTCCTTCATATCTCCCGAGGAGACCCCTGTGCCTTCCTTCCAACCTTGCATGGGAGTACATCTTGACAAGGACGAGGTCCCCGACTTGTAATTCCCTTGGACGTCTCTTCTTATCGGCCTACTTCTTCATCTTCTTGGAGGCTTTCTCCAAGTATGCTCGAGCAATGTCAGCTTGATCATTCCAGTCCTTTGCAAACTTGTACGCAGAAGGACCGGGACCTTTATACCCTGTGGCAATTGTACTGGGGGTTAAGGGTTGTTGACCCATGATGGCTTCGAACGGACTTCGCTCGGTGGACTCGCTTCTTTGGAGATTGTATGAGAATTGGGCTACATCGAGCAACTTTGCCCAATCTCGGTGATTGGCACTCACATAGTGCCTCAAGTAGAGCTCCAAGAGAGCATTCACCATCTCAGTTTGTCCATCACTTTGAGGATGAAAACTTGTGGAGAAGTTGAGCTCAGAACCCATGAGCTTGAACAACTCCGTCCAGAATCGCCCAGTGAAGTGAGTGTCTCTGTCACTACTATTGAACGAGGCCCCCAATACTTGACAACATGCTTGAAGAATAGTTGGGTTGTCTGTTCGGCAGAACATTCCTTGGGAGCAGGAATGAAGGTGGCGTATTTGGAGTACCGATCCACCACCACAATGACCCAGTTGAATCCTTCACTCGTGGGGAGACCCAGATTCCATAGAGATGCTCTCCCAAGGACGCTCTGGAATGGGGAGAGGCTGTAATAATCCGGCTGGGGAAGCCTGCTCCACCTTGTCTTGTTGGCATATAAGACAAGTCTTCACATAGGCCCCAACGTCATCGTTCAACTGAGGCCAGTAGTAGAAGTCTCCTACTAGTGTCAGCGTGCGGTGTAGGCCAAGATGACCGGCCCACTTACTATCATGACATTCCTTCAGCACCTCTCTTCGAAGGTTGTTATGAGAAGGCATATATCTACGCTGGCCTTTTGTGAGTAGTAGACCATCCTCGACCCAAAACCTTCGGGTCTTGTCTTCCTCCACAAGGCTAAGGATGGATTGGGCCAGTTTATCTTACTTCAGCCCTTCTCTTATACGCTCCCTCAAATTGCTTTGGGGCCGACAAATGCTGGCAAGGGTGCTCTTACGACTAAGAGCGTCAGCTACCAGGTTAGCCTTACCTGGCTTGTACTCCATGACATATTCAAACTCCGCAAGGAAATCCTGCCACCGTGCTTGCTTGGGAGTAAGCTTCTTCTGGGTCTGGAAGTAGCTGGTGGCTACATTATCTGTCTTGATCACAAACTTGCTCCCAACTAGATAATGTCTCCATGTTCGAAGATAATGGACTATCGCGGTCATCTCTTTTTCTTGCACTGTGTACCGCTTTTCTGTATCATTAAGCTTCCGGCTTTCAAACACAATAGGGTGGCCCTCTTGCATCAAGACTCCTCCAATAGCGAAGTCGGAAGCATCAGTGTGTAGCTCAAATGATTTGTTAAGATCGGGTAGGGCAAGTACAGGTTCTTTCGTCATTGCCTTCTTTAAAGCCTCAAAGGCCTGTTGGCACCTTGGACTCCAGCTCCATACTTGCTTCTTCTTCAACAAATCAGTAAGTGGAGCGGCAACAGCGGAATAGCTTTTGATAAACTGGCGGTAATAGTTCACCAGACCAAGAAATGATCTTAGCTCAGTGACCTTGGTGGGAGGCTCCCACTCAAGGATGGCTTGCACTTTGGCTGGATCCATGCGAAGCTTTCCCTTGCCAATGATATGTCCCAAGAATGGCACTTCTTCTTGGGCAAAGGAACACTTTTCCTTCTTGATGTAGAGCTTGTGGTCCCTCAATGTAGAGAACACTTGCCTCAAGTGTTCTACATGCTCTTTCAAGGTCTTACTATATATGATAATATCATCAAGGTGAACTACCACAAAGCGATCGAGGTAGGGAGCAAGTACCTTGTTCATTAGGGTGCAGGAAGTTGCCGGTGCATTTGTGAGTCCAAAGGGCATGACCAGGAACTCATACGATCCATAGCGTGTAACGCATACCGTCTTTGGCTCATCTCCTTCGGCTATGCGGACTTGGTAGTATTCGCTCCTCAAATCGAGCTTGGTGAAGTACCTTGCATCTTCAAGTTGATCAAAGAGATCATCGATCCGAGGGATGGGATATTTGTCCTTGATGGTGATTTTGTTGAGCGCCCGATAGTCTATGCAAAGTCAAAGGGAACCATCATGCTTCTTCTGAAAAAGAACCGGCGCACCATATGGGGACTTTGAGGGACGGATGTATCCAGCATCGAGTGGCTCCTTCAACTGTCTCTGGAGCTCTTCTAACTCTGGGGGTACCATGCGATAAGGAGTGAACGCAGGTGGTTTTGCCCCTGACTCCAACTCTATGGCATGGTCGACCTCTCTTTTGGGAGGGAGCTTATTTGGCAGCTCGGCTGGCATGACGTCCTTGAACTCATCAAGGGCTTCCTGAACTGCCTTTGGCACTGAAGCTTCCTTGACCACTTCATCCATCTTCAAGGTGGCCAAGTATGTGATCTCCTGTTTCTTGAGACCTTTAGAGAACTGGAGGGCGGAGATTATGTTCCTCTCATCAAACTGTCGTTTGACAGGGACATAGTATTGACGTTTGCCCTCTCTAATGTACACCGTGTTGGAGGAGGACTCGAGGACGATATTAGCCTTATCAAGGAAGCCTATCCCAAGATAGAACTTCTTGTCGTCCAGGGAGCAACAATGATGTCGGCCTTCCCCTTCCACTGCTGAATCTGGATGGGAGTGTCTCGAGCAACTCCATGAATAGGGAGGCTACCTGAATTTACTCCCTTCACATAACCTTCCTCCTTATTATAAGGAAGGCCTACCTCATCAGCAACTTCCTTGGCCATGTAGACAAAGTCTACTCCAGTGTCTATCATGGCGGACAAGGGTTTGTTGTTGACGTGAACCTGCATGTACATTTGGCCTTTATGAGACTCTTCACTCTTCGTCTCTAGGGCATTAAGGGAAGTTATGGAGGCAAGTTGGGACTCCTTCTTCTCCTTCTACATGATGAGAGAAGCGAGTTTTCCCTTCTTTGGGCATTCGTACACCCTGTGTGACCATTACAGAGGAAGCATGATATCTTTCGGGGAGCCTCTTACTTCTTCGTTTGGCCCTTGTCATGGAAACGAGTGGGCTTGTTCTTCTTGGGTGCGTGATCACATTCTCCCCCACCTTTGCCACTGTGTGCAATCCTCTTGATAGGTCCCTTGGGCGATTCCTTCTTGTATTCAACCAAGGATTCTGCAGCGGCAATAACGGAAGCCAAGTCCTAGACACCACGCCTCTTGAGTTCGGTCTTGGCCTAGCTACATAGTCCATCCAAGAAGGTGAAGAGGGCATCTTTCTCACTCATGTCAGAAATTTCCAAGAGTAGTTCTTGGAACTCCTTGACATACTCCCGGATGTGTCCTTCTTTGTGTTGGAGGCAACGGAGCTTAGCTCTAGCCTCATGCTCAGCATCCTCGGGCTAGAACTGCTTCTTGAAGCCTTTCTTGAACTCGTCCCAAGTTTGGATCGGTTCAGGCCCCCTCTTGACGTCGTCACACCTGTGACGCCACCACACAAGAGCAATATCTTTGAGGAAGAGGGAAGCGTGGCTTACCTTGGAGGCTTCCTGAATTATACCCATTGCTCCACCAAAGGAAGGAGGCTTGGGGACATTAGACTTTGAAGAGGAAGGTGCTTGGTCAGCCCCTAAGTTGGCCACCGCGGCTATGCAAGTCCTTACTTGCGTGACAAGCTCATCAACTTGTCTTCGAAGAGCAGCATTTTCCCTCCTCTGTGACTCGAGCTCGGCCTTGAGGGTCTCCACTTTCTCGGACCACCCTCTTGCAACTGCTTGAAGAGCGTCCTGCATCTCGGCCCTTAGTTCCTCTTCGTCCTCCTTGGACACGAACCCCTCGATGTGCTAGACAACATCCTCAACCCTCTCGGATGTGGAGGCTTCCAACAAAGCCATCCTCTCTTCCAAAGCAGCAACCACCTCTTTGGTGACCTTATACTTGGCCTTCTTCCCAGCACCTTGTTGGGGAGCCAAGTCGGTTGTAGTTGACACCATCTCTTTCTCTCAATCCTCGAACTTGGAACTTGTGCAGAACCTGGCTCTGATACCAACTGTCACAGGCTTATTGATTTACTTGATGAAGCACTGTGCGGCCTAGCAAGCTTAGCTCAAACTCAAGCTCTGGAACCTGCTAGTGAGCCTACCAAGACTTAACTTAGTTTGAGAACTAAGGAAGTCTAGAGAGAGACTAGAGAGAGATGGAGAACTTGGGAGAATGCTCGTATTGCTCTGAATTGCTTTATGCTTACAAATGGCCTCCTTGGGGGTATTTATACTACTTCACCTCCTCAATGAAAGGTATCGATTCGATCCTACGGCTCCTATTCGCCTTCCAGAATTCTCTCCTAAAATATCTAGATATTTTCACATGGAATTCAAACATGTGAAAAATGTGTGGAGAGTTCTAGAATGGCTAAGTATATATAAGAGAATTCTAGATAAGCCTATGATTCTCTAGATTTGTCCATGACACATGGCGTTCTTCACAGCCACATAATCTACACGAATCTTCGCCATCCACTTCGTTCCACTGCAACCGAATGCCCAACCGACTCCTATCCATTATCGCATTCCCCCGAGACTCCAGCCCAGTATCCCGAGAATCTATCATTCACCAGCACCACGCTGATCACCACTCAGGTGTATAGAAACAGGAGGAACCCTGACTATTCACAGCCTCCTGTGAATGAATTGCCTTCAACGGTTTGTAGGGTTATACCATACGTTTTGTTTTCTGGGTTGCTCTCCTAGCCTTTTCGATCTGCCCCTTTTGCCATGATGGCTTCTTCGGGGGAAGAGTTCGAGAACAGTGATGCATATCTAAATGACCTCCCTATCATCCCTATTTCTCTCATCCCAAGCCCTCAACGCGATAAACCAAGGTTTGTTTTTTTTGTTCCCTTTCTTTCTTCTTTATATCCTTCTAATTTCTGTACTCCATGCTCATTTTAGCCAACTGTGGAGCTTGTGATTTTCTGCATTGTAGTAGTTGGGTAAATAGTCAGTTTCTTATAATGAGGTTTTTTAATCAAAATTAGAAAGGAATGTTTCGGGATTTTGGATACTTTGATATGTCAACAATGTACTCATTTTTGAAGCGGAAATCAAGTTGATGGAATCGAATAGTTTTAAGATTTGAAGTTTAGATAAGTTAACAGTAATCGTCGGAACATGATGTTAATTATACAAAGTTAAGAGTGTACATTTGGTCCTTATATAATGGAATTTCTCCCTTCTTTGCATTTTCACTTGTGATGACTTGTGGTTATTTGATGTTAGTTGGCTTTATATTGATATGTTGTCTTGTACTTGGGATAGGCAAGCTGATGAATTAGATAATGTAGACAGTGCTACAACAATCCCCAACCGTAAAAGGAAATCAAGAAGGGTTGCTCACATTGACCCTATGGCCAAAGAAGAAAAGCTTGGCAAACGAATCAATTTATCATTGAGGAAGCCTTCTTATATTCATCGACCACGTTCTAACAAGTTGAGGCCACTACATCAAGGTATATTACGGAAGCTGTTACACAAACTTGTGAACCAACACAATTGGGTGGAAGCTAGTGGTGTTCTTAGTGTGTATCTGCGAGCAACAATTGAAGAAACGTCCCCCTTTGAGAATCAATTTAAGTTCTCGGTATGAGTTTAATTTTTTCTTTTAGTTTTGAGGTCTTTTACATCTTAACTCTCTCTATTGGTTCACGGGGAATAGGTGTCTTCAGTTCAGCATGATCACAAAGTATTAACAGTGGAACTATTTGTTTTGAATAAGCTTATTTCTTCTGGTGTTCTAACATTGTTGTGGTAATTTTAAAATTTGGGATTGGGAGAGGGATTTTTGGTTTTTGAAATTTTATGAGCATTTTGGCAAATCTGTCATCTAATCCTTCTCCTTGGAAAATAAGGGCAAGAGATGGGGATAAGAGATGATTGAAAAATTTTCATTTCCTATGGTCTAGATAAACAATTTTATATTCCAAGATAGGGTGATGGGCTACTGCCAACTATCCATGTAACTGCCAACTGATTTTAAGGTTGGAGTTTTTCCTTATTATTTTTATCTGCAAACATCTTACCTAGACAAACTACATTATATAGGAGGCTCTGTATTGGAGCTTGGAATATCTAAAGGTGTGTATATATCTATTAATGAAAATTTAGAGACAGTGTTAACAATAAAAGGGAAAAGGTACAGAATTCATTCAACAAGAGGAAAAATGCGCATGGTGTACATCATTTACCCTCTAGTCTTCTACCTATCCACGTTATGTGTTATCTTCTCCCTAGTAACTAACTTCAGAAACAGAATTACTGAGTTGACCTCTTCTAGAACTATTGGTATAAATGATAACAATAACATATATCAGTACTCCCCGCCTTAGAATGAATCCTTGTCCACAATGATGGTGGTAGCAGATGGTGCAGTATTATGAAATTGAGGAAACTGCTGCTGGATCATAGTCAGGTCCTCCCACGTGGCATCTTCAGGTTGAGAAAATTTCCAGCATACTAACACTTGCTTTACTGGTAAGTTGTGGTGTTTAACAACCTTGCGTCCCAAAATGGCTTCTGGTTCCAAAATGAACTGCCCCTGGTCATTAGTAGCTAGAAAAGAAGTGGCCATTATAGCGGCTGATCCCACATGTTTCTTAAGCAGGGAAACATGAAAAACTGGGTGAACTCTAGTCCCAGGGGTAGCCAGTTCATAAGCCACGGCTCCAATCTTTTTAAGAATTTGGAAAGGTCCAAAGGACCTAGCAGCAAGTTTGTGTGGAGAAGAATTATTAATCAATTTTCTTCTAAAAGGGTGGAGCTTTAGAGAAACAATGTCACCAATCTCAAAATGACGCTTAGTCCTATGTTTGTTGGCCTGTTTTATCATTCTATGCTGAGCTTTCAGCAGCCGCTGTTTCAGAACTTGCAAGACCACCTCTTGAGATCATTAGAAGAGGCCCCAGCTATATAAGGGAAATGGACTGATGGTGAAACACCATAAACAGCCTCAAAAGGTGACATCCCAACGGCTGAATGATACTGTATTATACCAAAACTCAGCTTATTTAGGAAAATCCCCAGTCATACAATGGAGGTAGCACTCAAAGCAATGATTCAGAACCTCTGTTTGGCCATTCATTTGAGGATGATAGGCTGAAGAATAATGTGAATTTACTCCATATAAATGAAATAATTCCTTTCAAAACAAAAAATAGGGTCTCTATCAATCACAATGGACGTAGGGAAACCATGTAAATTAACTACATTATCTTAAAAAAAACTGAGCTACTTACACTGCTCTAAATGGATGTTTTAATGCAAAAAAATGTGCAGCCTTAGACAAGTGATCTACCACTACTAAAATGACAGTCTTATTGTAAGATTTAGGCAGCTAAATAATAAAATCCATGGATAATTCAGACGAGACATGTTCAGGTATCTTAATGTTAACAATAAAAGGGAAAAAGTACAGAATTCATTCAACAAGATGAAAAATGTGTGTGGCGTATGTCATATACCCTCTACCAAGCCACCCACATCATGTGTTGTCTTCTCTCTGGTAACTAACTTCAGAAACAGAATAACTAATTTGACCTCTTCTAGAACTATTGGTATAAATGATAATAACAACATATATCAGATAGTGTATTTGAAACTTACATGACTTAAATAGAATTTACAAGGTTTGTTGATTATCATATTAATTTTCAACTATTTTTTGTTGTTGGGTTGCAATGTATTCTAAAATTGCAAGCCAATAAAATGATTTAGAATTACAATTCAAGACTTAGAAGTCGAAATTACTGTAAAATGTAGTTTGCATTCAACATTCATATTTAAAAGTTTGATAATGTGGTTGAAGTTGGTTTTCAGTTTGTTAGCCATTCCTTGCTTTCTTGATCGATAATCATTTTGCCATAATACTATGTTGCGATTTATTATTCTAATACTGATATCCAGATTTAGGTTTTCACGATTTATTTTGTTACATCTGTAGGTTTTCTTGAGGCTTCTCAAGCATGTAGAAAATGGTAATATCAAACCAAGAAGGATAATAAGCATCTATAATGCTTGGATGGGGAAAAATGGACAAATGAAAGATGAGCCAATAGAGGTATATTTCATGGTACTTTTTCCTAAAGTGCTGCAAGATGACCGTCTTTTATCAAATAATTTCAGCATTGCTGGATTCTAACTGGTTTTGGCGGATTCTTGAGGTCTTGGTAGTGTTTTAGGGAGTCCTGAATCATTTTTCTGCCAATAAATATTTACTATTTGTTTTTTATAACAGATATTCTCTTGCGTTTATTTGCTGTTATGTTTAAGATTATAGCTCATCTTCTATTAAAGATTTTCTTTCCTCTTTATTAATTTATGGAGTTAGATTCTGATTTCATATGCTGATAAAGATTTTCCTAACATAATAATTATAAATTTAATGAGCATGTTATCAAGATGAAACTGCAGGGGGGAAGGATTGGTATGAGAGTGGTTGTCAGTAAAGACACAAAGACCACACAATAGTATAAATGATTGGAGAGTAGTGTCCTATAGTATGCACCCTCTTTCTTTTGGTGTATAGTGTATGTCCACTTTCAACCATGGATCTTTGTGATCCCATTCATGAGAAGGAAACTTATCTTTCGGAGCTCATGACAGAAAGGATTCCATATTTGCATAATCTTTGTTCACCTCAATTCCATTCGTTATCTGTAAATTGGATGTTGTTGAAAGGAGTTTCCCTTGATGGTCCAATGTGGCCACAATTAGACTTATTTTTCCTATCTATGCCCACCCCTTAATCTGTCTGTTAATGCATGCATAAACAACCAATTAATGTCTTCAGAGGAATAATAATAAAAACGGTTATTCAATTTTGATTTTGTATATGTTGGATGGAAATATCTTTTGGTCTTTCATGATTAAGTGAAAAGAATAGATTATTTTGGTTGCTTTTTTATATTAGTAGTTGAATGAATTTGCCTTGAATACGTTGTACTTGCAATTGTTATATTAGGATATTTCTTGCGGCTTGTGATTGATAAAACATTGTACTTTTGGAGCAGAAAAAATATGCAGTTGATTTGGATTTGCTACTGTTTTTAATGATGCAAGGAAACATTGAGGATGCATATAATGCTGCTACTATGTGGTATGCGTTTTTTTAATCTTTAATGCATACTGTCTTCCTTTTGCAAAGGAACAACTGTAGCATTAGTATTCCAAGTATTGTTTCATAAATAGTTGATTGATTGTCAGATATTCCTTTGTTTGGGCAAGGCTTTTTGACATTCTTTGAAACAAATTGTCCATAGTGCATATTATGTATAGCATGAACCGAACCAGGGTGAATGTTAGAATGCTACAATAAAATGGTGAAGTTTTAAAGAGTGGCTGTTTGTTTATTAATTGGTGTGTTTGGTTATGTTTCTAATGCTAGCATAGGAAATTGGAAATGTTTCTTTTTCAAGCAGCGTGGTTGCTAAATCTTGGTTGTGACTGCTGTATGGTGAATAATATATTAATGTTTTAGAACTCATATTTCTGTTTTCCATTGTCAATGCGTTTCTTTAATGAAGTTTTTGTTTTTTAAAATGCGTTTCTTTAATGAAGTTTTTGTTTTTTAAAATAGACTATCAAACTCTAACTTATTTGCCATTCCTCCTACTTCTCTTTTAGGCAAGAAAAAGAGTTTTATGATCACCCTCTATCAAATTTGCTCATGGGTTTGATATTCTATGAGATGTGGTATTCTAGTGTACCCAGAGAGTTCCAGTGGAGAGATTCTGACCAGTCTAATTCCCCAAGGACCTTATTTATGGAGCAAGACACCTCTTGTTTATACACTCTTGGTAAATTTTTAATCTTCCTTTCATCTATTTTCTTTTTTACTTTTCGCCTTTTGCACAAGCTTGTTATGTTTCTTCCAAGGTTTTTATGGAAGTTTTTTCTAGTGAGGGGTTTTTTATGTTGTAGGTAAATGTTAAAATGTATAGAATTCAATGAATATGGATTCATATGACTCCTAATCTTCAAAACGAACCGTTACTAAGAAAGGGTGACAAGTCAGAATAAATGAACCTTTCTAAATTTTTTCGACGCAAATAACACATTTGAATATGGATTATGTTTAGATAATTTCCCAAAATATTAGGTCATGCAACTCTCTCTAATATGTCAAGCTATTCTTTGTGAATGATAAATTGACTAACAGTAGGAGTTATTTTTGTGTAATTTTCAAGTTTGAGTGGATCCATTGTCACTTTTTGAAGGATTATAAGTTATTTTCACATAGTATGGAGTTTAAGGATTCTATGGATTTTAACCAATTGTAGACTGAGGGATTTAACAAGTGAAGCCGTGATTCCTAGAAATGTTACTTCTAGGATAAACATAATCTTGGTCCTTTAGTTATTAAATTTGTTACAGATTCAGGGATATTGGAATAAAGATTCTTTACATCAAGGAATTTGATTCCACTCACAATTGGCTTGTATATTGCCTTATTGGACCATTAGGTGCATGGATAACATATGACTAGAGCAGGTATTTATGAATGTTGTTCTGTTTAGCAGTTCATTTGTATAGATTTTATCATATTGGACTTGTCTGCAGTTTGTAAACTTGCGTAACCTTGGGGAGCTTTCTGGTTCTATCCTTAGTTGAAATTACATACTTGTTTAAAAGGGGTAATAGATAATAGGACAAGGAGTATGGGAGTATACTAAAATGCATTTTCAATGTCTTTCATGAGAAACTAAAATTGTATTTTGTCTTTATTTTGTTTCATTGTATGCGTATGCTTTTTATGTTGGATATAGGATTATTATTTTTTTAATTCCCTTCCCCATTTTTGTCTGGTCAAAACTTTTGATTGGAGAACAAATATGTATCTTGTTGGCTATGACTGTAA
>JANTPZ010003709.1:0-16137 GCA_025593235.1 Vachellia pachyceras
CCCCCCCCCTTCTCTCTTCCCATTCCTTTCCCTTACCAGAGTCCAGGAGGTACCTGAAGCGGAGAGAGTTTGAATAATTCAGATCCTTCTAATTGACATCGTCAAGTTTCTCTCTTTGCTTCCTCTTTATACTTTAAAATTGGTGGCGGTAGTGGCGGTTAATGGCGTCCAAAAACAAGTATGCCTCTGTTAACTTTAACCATGTATACGAGAAAACCACCGCCACAAGCTCTAGCACCAACCCCGCGAAGATCTCATCCCCTGCATCTTCTTCATCATCTTCCTACTCTGCCTCATATTCTGCAATCTCTTCGCCCAACAAGTCTCATGGCCGTATGCTGGTTCTAAGCCGACCCAATCCCAAACCTGTCGTCTCTCCGGCACATCCTTCGTCCTCGATTCAATCCCAGCAGCATCAACATCAACATCAACAACCTAAGCAGACTCAAGAAGCCCCAGATCAACCCCAGTTCCAGTCTGGATCAGACGCCAATGGGATCTCACTTCGTCCATTGGGTCGCACTGGAACTGGGTCGTCTCTTTCCTCTCCTGTCTTAAATTGCGAGAAAGTTGTGGACATACCATCACCTCTTGTATCTCCAAAACCTGGCAAGTTCGTGCCGCCCCATCTTCGTCCGGGATTTGTGCCGAAGGAGGAAAAGATTGGACCCGATGGGCCTCGGTCTAGACAGCAAGGACATGTCGGATTGCCAGGTCGGTATGGGGAAGATGCGCGACCGAAGTCGGGTGGATATGAGAGAATGAGGAGTCGTGACGCGTTCGATAAGGGGACGATGAGGCGGCCGACATCGAGTGGAAGTCGACCTGGTTCGAGTGGATGGTATGTTCATCTTCACGATAGATGGGTTGTCCATCTATTCTACGACAGGATTGATATATTTGTGTTTTGTCCTGTCCGAATTTTAACTTGACATCGATATGCTATCGTTTGTTTGGGAAGTGTGTTGATCGAGCGTTTGTTTGATTCTTGAAATGTAACGTGGCAAGCAACATTTATAAGATGGATGTGCTTGAGAAAAAGAGTAGGTTCCAGGATTGCTCATTTAAACATTTATGTAGGAGTTTAAGATAATCCATAAATCTGACACTAAACCTCCATGACTTTTTTGAAGAGCAGTAAATGAATAATGTGATGTGCCTCCTGGAGTCTGGATAGGCTTCTATTGTTTTTCTTTTTTTGGGGGTGGGGGCGGTCGTTTAAATTTCTTAATGCAGTTGAGGGATGAAGGCGAGAATATAAAGCATTAGCATCCTAGCAGAAATAGTATTAGGAGGGAAAGTGCACTATATAATCTGGTTAGGTTCGATGCCTGGAGAAAATTGGTACCAAAACACTTCAAAGCACTCTCATTCTCTTTCACTTTCCTGATTCTCAGGGTGGATTTGGACATTTGGTAATGTGAGCATTATGGGAACTATAACAAACACTGTTGACCTGAAGCGAATATAGTTAAATAATTCTTGGCATTTATGGTTCATAATTTGATCATTGATGTGGAACTGATTTGGCTTGATGTTATTTTAAGCTTGGCCTGACTGTTAACTTATCAGATTGGGCGCTTCACTTTGGCCATCCGTTGGTTACTCATGGAACGAGAAAAACAGTTTCCACGTAATGCCATGCTTTTGTTTCTGTTCTAATGGTTTTGAATTATTACTGTTAGTCTTGAGATAGCGCATTACTATTTCTTTATGACAGTTCATGTTAATTACTTCCCTTCATGTACAAAAGTGATATACTGAATGTGTGCATGATTTGACTAAATGTCTATTTGCTCAGAATGATTACGAAGCCGAATTCTTTCCTGAGGACGAAGATATACCCTTGTCAGTTTGCAACACAGATGGGTTCTCCGGCAATTCACTACCCGCATCCTTCGTCTCTCTGGAATTAACATTACGATGAAGATGGAAGGTGACCAGGCGTCGACTTTTCAGCTCAACCACTAACATAAGAGAGTTTGTGCTGAGAAAGAAGCTGCGACACTCAAGTGCTTTTCTTACTTGGTGTTCAGTTTAGCCACATGCCAATGGGCTATAGAATCAAAATGCATTCTTTTTATTACCATTTGAACTGGGTTTTGAAGAATTTATACTCTGGTGGTGTGCCTCTGTAATCTGAACAGGCTCTATCGTTTTTTGGGGTTTAGTTTTTACCCCATTCTGCATGGCACAATATGTTAGTCGTTGTTACCCAACCAGTTTGACATTATTCTGTAACTTTATTGACTAGAAATGTGCCATGTTTGACATTGAGATTGTTGAATCCGGTTAGAATCCAAAACGTACAAGGTGTTGTTGAAATAGAAATACTCAATAAAACTGACACTAGTGGAAGGTCATTTTCTGCATAAAACTTGCCCCCTCTTGACCACTATTTGAATATTTTTTTGCATTTACTTTTGGTGATGCTCAGAAGTCTCATTCTATCTTAATTTGACTTGTCCATATGCAATAGATTTGATGGAGGTTGGTTGGATCCGGTTTTGTTTTGTGGTTATTAGAATTAGAACTTAATGAAATGACACTTTTATGTATTGAACACTATCTTTCTGTATTGTATTTTCCCCAAAAATGAGTACAAGCTTCCAGAAAATCTTTATGTATTGAAAGAAAATTATGCTTACAGTTAAGGTTGAGAATATTTCTAATCCAATGTGAGTCGTCCTGGCTCGATGCACAGCTGGGCAAAATTATGGTTACATTTAAGATTTAGAAAATTGGTGAAAATTTTAGTTTAAAAATTTTATTAGTAAAAAAGACCTAATATATTTTTATATACAAAAAAATGTTGATATTTTGCAGAATTTCATATATATAATTGTAAAAGGTACGGGTGCTTTAATTTAGGTTCATCTTGCCAATAAAATTTTGTAAAAGGAATTTTTTACCAATTTTTTTAAGATTTGTGGTTAAATTGCAAAATGAGAAATATTATAGAATTAAACTCAATGATGGTTAAGATTTCTAAGGATGTGTGGTTTTGTCACTTAGTAGTAACATTTATAAACTGAATGAAAAATAAGAAGTCATGTGGTCTATTGCGATGTTTGAAAATTTAGGAATTGAGCTTTTATTTCGATATTAAAATATATTTATATAAATTGAGATAAAATTACTTTCATATATTTACTTTACAAATAGTAAATTATGTTGGAAAAATAGTTTTATACGATAAACTCAAACAGACTCATTATTTTTTGTATTTTGGTACGGAAATAAAGAGTAAAAAATATTACGTAAAATGCCTAGAATTTCATTTTGAATTTTAAAAGCAAGTCCCAACATTTCAATGAAGCCTTGCGGACTTGCTGTTGTGGAGCCCACAGAAGCCCCAACGGGGATAAGTGTACTAGAATATGTTGGGAGAGTGATTTTACGAAAGTTAAAGTAAGATCTGAGATGGGTTTTATTTTAACTTGTATGCAATGTGGTTTTATTGTAAAACCAAAGAGTGTTTAAAAATCCGTTAGGACAATAATTTTATGAAAGCTAAGATAAATACGCGAAATGAGTTTTATCTTAAACTATGAGCCCAAAACACTTCAACACGAGGAAGCAATTTATTGGTTTATGGATTCTGTTGGAAACATATTTGGCCGGGTAGTTCGTCAAAGCTTATTGGAACGGATCTTACCCTTCTAGTTGGGTATCTCAAGATCCGTCGTAGTCTAGGGCGTTTTGGATGATTGATGATAGAGGTTTTTTTTGCTGTAATGTTGAACCTTTTAATGTTTGTCTTCTCTTTGTTTATTTAATTGTAGCTAGTTTTGTGTCTTTAGGTTGGTTGTCTTTAGGTTGGTTGCTTGTTATGGTACTTTATGAGACTTTGTATGTTTGTTATGTTTTAGGGCAAATGTGCAATTCTAACAATAAAGTTATGGCCGATGAGAGTTTGGTACCATAAAGTGTTTGAGGGTGCAAAAATGCACATGAAGTTTTAAAAGGGTGCAGATTCGACAACGCTAATGATTTTCGGAAAACGGACATTAACAGTGTCCACGTTGGCAAGACAGTGAGGCATGCTTTTAAAAATTCATGTGTATTTTTGCACCTCGAAAATTTTATGGTGCCCGACGCTCCTTGACCATAACTTTATTGATAGAATTGCATCTTTGCTCATAAATAAATCCATAACACAATTGTTAAGATGTATTAAATAATAATTTCAATTAAAATATAGTGAAATTGACATTTGAGGAACGAATCACAAAAGTTTTATGCATTTTCTTTTGTAGGTGAAGCTATTTTCTACAAAAAAGAAAAAATAAATAAAAATTCAACTCCAACTCGATCTGATCGCTGAATACTCTTTAGTTTTATTCCTGTCTCAATACTCTTCGATTTGATCATTAGCAGCTACCACGATGACGACGTAGAGAGATTTTCTCGAAAACTTCATGTCTCACTTAAACTATTTTCTCAAAATCTATTTTCCGTCGCTAAAACGAGTCTTTTTTTTTTGCTTGATTTGCCTTTTGAGTTCAATATTTAGATGGTCTCTTGCGCTCGAGGTCTCCACATGCAGCGGTGTTACCTATCACCAAAGAGATGTGGGAAAATTCGATATTGGACTGTGAAACCCCTCTTCTTGTGGAGTTCTATGCCAGTTGGTGTGAACCATGTAGATGTTACCGCAAGTGATTGATGAGATTGCATTAGAGTACGTTGAGAGACTCAAATGCTTTGCAATTTGCACTGAACACAGACTCTGATTTGTAGATTATCCATGAATCTGAAGTTAAGGCAGCGCCTATGGCTTTATTATTAAAAAATGGCAAAAAATGTGACTCTGTGATTGGAAACATGCCAAAGCACTTTTATGTGACTGCCATTGAGAAGGGTATAATGTCTTGATAGAGAGGTCAATCTATAAGTCATAGAATGGGAATCAAAGAAAAATTTCGATGCCAACAAAGTTATGGCCAAGGAGCATCTGACACTATAAAATTATCGAGGTGCAAAAATATACATGAAGTTTTAAAAGCATGTCTTGCTGTCTTGTCAATGTGGACGTTAACATGGATGCTGTTAACGTCCATTTTCCGAAAACCATCAGCATTATCGAATCTGCACCATTTTAAAATTTCATGTATATTTTTACACCCTCAAACATTTTATAGTATCAAACGCTCCTCGACCCATAACTTTATTCTTATAAATGCTGCTCCTTTAGTTGGCAATAAAAAAGGAAGCAATTTATTGGAAGTCAAAACGTTGGTCATCTCATCGGAAAAGTTGCTCGACGGCGACGCGACCATGATCCTGAGAACGCGTGGGTTAGGATAAGGAATCGCCGGCTGCTTCTAGGGGCTTCTGGGTCATCCCAACCCAAAATTTTTCCTCCATCATCGAGTTCAATTCCTTCTCCATTTCTCCTTCCTCTCACCCTGACGGCTGTGTTACCCATCCCACCAGTACCGCCCTATTGTAGTTTTTATCATTCACTGAAGCCCCGTCTTTTGTCCTATACCTTCCTGCTCGTCAACGACGTCAATATCCCCTGTCAGTCGTCTGCTCGGAACGTTTCTGCGAAGTTGTTGGACTGAAAACTGGGCAGATAGTAGGAACCTGAAGAAACGGTTAAATCTGCTGGTGATCAACAATGTGTATTTCTCTTGTTTCTTTCTTTCTTTTTGGCTTGGGCAGGGATCCGTCGTAATCACATTTTTACTCATCTCCTGAGTTTTGGTTGATTTTTGATGGTTATAGAAACGGATCAACTATTGGTTCCTGTGCCCCCTGTTATTTCAGTTTGCAGTTTCTTTAGAAAGCCAGTTAACAAAAGAATATCAGGAAACGCACTATGGATGGAGAGGAGGACTCAGGAAGTGAAAGCTCTTTGCTACACATTCAGAGAAAGACCATCAAACCTGATAATAAGCTGTTCTTCTCCACTTGACCCTCTAGAAGCTCTAGATCATCTGACCCTGGCGAAAAGTCTGGAAAACAAAGGTTGCAGTTTAAGTTTTCGGGGGAGATTCAAATTCAACATGATAGCAGAGCAACGGCAACACTAGAAACCGAGACTGATTTCTCTAAATATGCCCGAGCTATTGGTGCGGGAGCCTTGAAGCTAGCAGAGAAGTATTTGAAGGGAGAGGGCAAGAGTGCCGGGGATGAAAAATTGTACAAGGGAATCAACAGTGAGCCGGCTTTCGTTGACCTAAATTACATTTCCAACACTAATATGTTTCCCCCTCTTTGTTACCTTTCATATTATATTTTATTATAGCTAACTAGTTCGAGTGCTGAGTTCATCTTTGAGGGCTTTCAGCATTTTTTATTCGTAAGTTATCCAGGTCGGTTTTAAATCTCTTGTGAAGGTTTTTGGTTAACGATCACTCTGGTTGGTAAATGGCGAGTTTACAGTGCTCTTGATTTACAAGAATAGCTTCAAGTGAATATTGAATATATACGTATATGTGTTATTTCTTTACTTTGAGTTGCTTTTGGAAGTGTGCTTTGAAACTTGTCTGCAGAGGTTTCTGCCTATAGTAATTGATAAATATTGGCTTTGGCCTGAGGAATTTCCTTGAACTTGTCACCAGCAACATATTTTAGGTTCTCACTACTACCTTGCAAGCCAGCAACCACATGAGGGAGATCAAACACAGTGCATTCCAATTGTGGGAATGTTTTGGCAATGGCCGTTGCCAAGGTCCCTGTCCCGCCCCCAACATCAACAAGTGACTACATACCTTCAAAACATTTCCATACACTTCTCAATCACCACACTAGTCAATTATTTGAGCATCACTAGCCATGGCATAATTGAACATTTGATTGACTTCAGGATCTTGCTGTGCATATTCCCACAAATTCATCCCATGTACCGTGTTGAAAGGCGTGGTATCGTCATTTTGGAGCCAGGAAGACAACGAATAAAATGGCATCAATAGAACTGGATTTAGCAAAGCAAGCATCAAAGGTGTCACACTCAAGGGTTTGTTATTGAGCAGAAGCTTAGAGGCATTGGTTATTGCATAACCCTCTTCTGGGTTAGTTTCTGATACTTTCTGCCGAGAGAAGAGGCCATGACGGACCAGAAAGCGCATTAGCCTGGCGACAAAGGCGGTTTTGGAAGGATGGATTGGTAGATAAGAAATGAGTTCAGAAAGTGTCATGGGTTGGCCATGGTTGTGGATGATGTCTGGTATGCCTAAGTCAACTGTACATTTAAGGGACATGGATTTTATGAAGCTGAAAATGTGATTCCATGCGCTGATTTGAGCTGCAGGGAGTTTTGAAGCTTTACTTTCATTTGTGGTTTCCATGAGCTGCTCAGGCGGATCCTCTACCTCACATTGGCATGAGACCTGTGTGTGTGTGTGTAAAGGGAGAAAGCTTCTATGAGATTTGATCACTGTATGGATAATGTTTTTATCATTTTTAGGCTCAACTTTGTCCACTTGTTCTAAATTCTTATTACAATCGTTTGGAAGTTAGTGGTAAAGGTAGCAAATTGTCACAGTATGATGTTTTTTCAGCATTATTTGAGAGTAGCGCTCTGTTGTGATCTCCAGTCATTTGGGCTCAAACGAAGATGCACAACTAGGCTTGGCTTCGTCATTTGCGTTACTATCAAACAAAAGATACTGACATTGATGATTTGCTGAGAATGGTGCTATCTATTAATAAAAATTTTCAAATGATGATTCATTGAAGAAACACAAATGAGTGAGAGTTAATGTGATATCTATTAAAGAAACGACAAAAGATTGTTTGGGATTGTTTGAATATGTTAAAAAGGAAAGCCATTGTAAGATGATAAGATGTCAATTAAAAAGATTGTTTGGGATTGTTTGAATATGTCAAATGAGAGCATATTAACAATATGATAAGATTTACTCTTGAAATGGGTAAAAGAAAATTGAAGAGATAACAAGTTATTAAATAGAAATTTTTTATTAATACTATGTTTAAAAATTAGTTTTTAATAATGTATAAATTTTATATTATACGTAGTTTTTAATCTCAAAATTCCTCACATTCAAATCCTAATTTACAGAAAAAAATTCGCAGAAAGAAAGGAACATAGAACAAAACAGCAAGAAATGATGTAATTTCTATGATAAATAGAAGGGTACATAAAGGTGCATAATTATTATTATTATTATTGGGCTTGTTTGAATTTGCTGTGAAAACTACTATTCCAACGACAATTACATTGCACAAAGTAAGTATGTGATAAGAGTTTTGTCTCTACTTACACGAATATGTTCTCCGATGCCATGCATGACAAACAAGCCCATTGTTGATGCAACATATATGGAACACACAGTTGAGAAACATAAGCTCAAACTCTCAGTGTGTACTAAATTAATCAACACAAACATCAATATTCAAGAGCTAACGTTTTATTCTCCATAATAATTAACAAGAACCTTAATTCATCAGGGGAAAGCCTCGATGAGAGATCTTAATCCCAAAACCGGAGTAATCTTGTAGTCATTAAAACCGGCAGAGAAGATCAAAACCATCATCAACATATCCAAGAACAACTGTGTTTCAGATGACTTATCATCAATCTCTCCCTTAGAATTATCCACCATCATGTCTACTATTATCACCTTCCCATCTTTCCCTTTGCTCATAATCGCCTCTTTACAATTCTTCAATATCTTCACACACTACTCATCGTTCCAATCATGCAGAATCCACTGTTCGCCATTCAAAAAATAAACTATTATCAGACACACATAATCAAATATTAACTACCTATCTAATTATTCTTCAAAAGTAAAGCACATAAATAGATTTCAATCACACCTTCAAGAGCCTCGAGCATGTGTCCTCCCACAACAACGTGTGGAAGATCGATATACACAGTGCATTGTATTTCTGGAAATGCTTTCGCAACATCCTTAGCCACTGTCCCAGTACCACCCCCAACGTCCACTAATGACTCTAATCCTCTAAAGGCACCCTTACACTTGTCAATAACCACACTGCTCATCATCAACCTCGAATCGCTAGCCATGGCTTCATTGAAAAATTGATTAAGCTTAGGCTCAACCCCAGCATACTCCCACAACGTCTTTCCGTGTGCCGTGACAAACGGTGTCGGATCGTCATTATGGAACCAGTATCAACCCCAAAATGTGTAACTTTAGCCCAATCACACTTTCCTGCATCGCCAAACACGTATAAATTAACCAAAATGCGTAAGAAACATAGGAAATTATGCTGAAATGGCATGAATTACGTAGGGTTATTAATTACTTTTAGAAATTTTGAAATCAACATAACATTATACATAGATATAGATGTGAAGTGATTACAACGCCCAAATTAAAGGCATGTGGTTTGGTTTGTAAATTGACACTTGTTTATCATATTGACACTTGCATGTGGTTAGGCCATTACATGTGGATGCGAGGCGTCACGACAATTAATACTTTAGTTGTTGTTAACTACTTATTATTTAAAAAATAAATTTCAAAATTCAAAATTAATTAATTAATTAGTACTAGTTCTTAATATAAGAGTCAGTTAACTTTTTGGAGAGATGAAAGAAGCTAATTAACATATATATATTTATCATTTTTCTTTAAACTAATTTATTTAATTTACATGCTTAAATATAATCTAATGATACATACAAATATTTCAAAATATACCTTATAATACAAAATAATTCATTTAACATTTTAGATCTCACTCAAAAATATAACTGACTCTTGTATTAAAGATAGATAGTGTATTATTCATTATAATCAATTATTTAGTATTTGAAATGTGTTGGGGGATCATCAAATTAGCAGTCGATCATCATGTTCCAGCTGCTACAGCTCAAGCTTTGACACGATTAAGCAGTTTTATTATCACACATTAGCATTGGCAAAAAAATTATCACACATTACCATTGGTCTTTTATCATTTTGTTAAAAACAACTTTTAAAACTTATATGTAACATGTATATAGGGAAAAAATGAAACACTTGGAAATCATGCCCCCTCAATCACTTGCCTCCGTCGTCATTAAGTCAAACATCAAGGACAATATGTGTGTCTTGTGATGAACTAAGATTTGTATTTTTGTTGTGAGAATTGATCATATTTAGCGTTAGACGATGTCTCAGACAATATTACATTGGATCCATTTGGCAAAGCGGTAGAGAAGTACTTTTACCATTTACGAGGTAAATGTGTGAAGGAGATTATCTCATTTTGCAGAAAAATACTGTTGAACGTACTTTTGGGGTGTCTAGAAGCTTTCCCAAACACCCCCATTGATTAGAAAGAAAGCAAATACATTAGAATGGACATTCCTGGGATGGATGTATCTTTATAACTGCACTTACTGAGCACAGTATCTTCCTTTTGACAATGAAAGAGACGTAGCACAACAAGGGAGGATTATATTCTAAAGACTCCATAAAGTTTTCTCCTTTTAATACAATCACCGTGTGACCCTCTCCTTATATTCTTCCTTCATAATATCGTCTCAACACATCCACACCATCCAACACCCTCTATTAGTATTTTTTTTTGTTATTGCAAACAATCTTTATCAGTTTAATTGAGCGATGATAGGTAATACACATAATACTACATTCCTTTAATTTTTAATATAAGAGCTTATTAGAAATTATATTTAATTTTAGATATAAGATTTCAATCCACTAGGTGCGTATTACGTATACCAACATGTTTGACACTATTACTACTACATATATATAGCATGTTAATTAGTAAATAACATTATTAATTTTTTCATGACCAACTTAGGTCCCTTAATTAATAAATAAAATCATAATTTTGTGTAACACCCATATGTTTGAAGGAACTACCACGTAAAAAAGAATCAAACTTAAGATTTTTCGAATATAAATCAAAACTATAAATTTTTATGCTGCCACTAAACTTCCATGTGAGTCGGCCATGAAAATTGACATCTTGTGGGCTCTATCAATTAATTTTTGAATTACAGCATCATAACAATTAAGATTTGTAAAAAAATGTAGAACATCAACCTCGTTCCACATCATTGGTTACGTCAAACTTTTTTATGTTCTTATCAATGAAAACTACCAAGTGCTTGCCGATATTTTATATGTTTCTTGGCAATAATTTCGGTGGCTTCATGATTGTGCACATGCTCTCCAATAGACCGATCCAAGTGTATATATAATGGTAGCTTCCATTGTATACCATCACCGCCGAAACCCAAGTCAATATATAATCTTAACATACTCATCAGCTTCTCTCAGCAAAATCAGAAAGTCATGGAATCCAAAAACGAAGAGCATGATTCAGCATCAAGAATCCTTCATGCTCAAACCCACATATGGAACCACATCTTCAGCTTCATAAACTCAATGTCCCTCAAATCTGCAATAGATTTAAACATTCCTGATATTATTCACAAGCATGGTAAACCCATGCCTCTTTCCCTTCTAATATCTTCCCTTCAAATTCACCCTTCTAAAACCCGCAATATCTAGAATGAGTGAGAAGAAGCCAGAATGAGTGAGGTTTCGGCGGTGATGGTATACAATGGAAGCTACCATTATACACACACACACACTTGGATCGATCTATTGGAGAGCATGCGTACAATCATGAAGTCACCGAAATTATTGCCAAGAAACATGTAAAATATCAGCAAGCACTTGGTAGTTTTCATTGATAAGAACATAAAAAAGTTTGACGTAACCAATGATGTGGAACGAGATTGATGATCTACAGTTTTTTTACAAATCTTAATTGTTATGATGCTGTAGTCAAAAATTACTTGACAGAAGCCCACAAGATGTCAATTTTCATGGCCGACTCACATGGAAGTTTAGTGGCAACATAAAAATTTATTCTTTTGATATATTCGAAAAATCTTAAGTTTGATTCTTTTTTTCCTTGTATAAATGTTACATATAAGTTTTAAAAATTGTTTTTACCAAAATGATAAAAGACCAACGGTAATGTGTAATATATTTTTTTTGCCAATGGTAATGTGTGATAACAAAACTGCTTAATCGTGTCAAACCTTGAGCTGTAGCAGCAGGCACATGATGATCGACTGCTAATTTGATGATCCCCCAACATATTTCAAATACTAAATAAGTAAATAATTGATTGTAACAAATAATACACTACCTATCTTTAATACAAGAGTTAATTGTATTTTTTTAGTGAGATATAACAAGTTAAATAAATTATTTTATTATATGGTATATTTTGAAATATTTGTATGTATCATTAAATTATATATCAGTCTATAAATTAAACAAATTAGTTTAGAGAAAAATGATAAATATTTCGGCTAATTAGCTTCTTTTATATCTCTAAAAAAGTTAATTAACTCTTATATTAAGGAGTACTAATTAATTAATTTTGAATTTTAAAATTTATTTTTTAAAATAATAAGTAGTCAACAACAACTAAAGTATTAATTGTTGTGAGGCCTCGCATCCACAAGTAATGGCCTAACGATCAAGCAAAGTTAGGCCCCAAATGATAAACAAGTAAGTGCCAATTTATAAACCAAACCACATGCCTTTAATTTATCAGTTCACATCTATATCTATGTATATGTTATGTTGATTTCAAAATTTCTAGAAGTAATTAATAACCCTACGTAATTCATGCCATTTCAGCATATTTTCCTATATTTCTTACGTATTTTGGTTAACTTATTCTTGTTTGGCGATGCATATGATTGGAAAGTGTGATTGGGCTGAAAAGTTACACATTTTTGGGGTTGATACTCTATATTTTGCTCTATTTCATCAGTGTGTTTGGGAAGTTTGTTGGGAGGAAGGAGTTTACGGATTTCGAGGTATTTTGTGGATTTCAAGATTGTTTTAATGAATTTCAAGATGGTTTTTACAAATTTTGAAATGGTTTTATATTAAAATCTGTGTACCGTTTGGGAAACGATGTTCCCAAACAAGCACACTTTGGCTTTTATAGATTTTTCTTGCTTTGTTAGGATGTTGAAGCAAGTCATATGAAATATCTACGGAGCTATTTGAAATGGAAAATAATGTTCGAGAAATGGTTAAAAATAAGTTAAGAAATTCAAGACACATTGCTAGACAAGAAAATACAATACAAGGAAAACTGAGTCTTGGCTCCGACGAACAATCCTTCAACTCAAGCCAAATATACAAAATAACTCCAGCCAACAGATTCCTTGGCTCAAGCCAACGGAAAATAGTGAGTAATTGGTCGCAACCTTGAGATTCCCACTGTTTTGGAGCCCATCAATATAACGTGTGGCAGATCGAACACAATACAATATTGCATTTCTGGAAATGCTTTCGCAACATCCTTAGCCACTGTCCTAGCACCAACCCCAAAGTCCACTAATGACTCTAATCCTCTAAAGACACCCTTGCACTTGTCAATAACCACACTGGTCACCAACCTCGCATTGCTAGTCATAGCATCATTGAAAAATTAAATTAGCTTAGGCTCAACCCCAGCATACTCCCAAAACGTCTTTCCATGTGCCCTGTCAATTGGCGTCGGGTCGTCTTTTGGAAACAGTTAGCCACCTCATACCAAGGCTGGTGCGCACCCCAATAATGCTAAATAAAGACTAATGATCCACTTGAACTCTTGAACAAAAAAAAAATAATGACCTTAAGTGTTGAAACATGCTACAAGATTGATCAAGCTCTAATAAATCGTTAGTTCAATTAAGAACCATATAGAGAATCCTTTCTCAAGGTAGAATTCACAAAATGCAAATCTGTAATCTTAAAACTCAAATATAATCTGATTCAAGAATAAGGAGTACAATGTATTTATAAAGATTATATTATGAAATTCTATCCTAAAAATTTAAAATGCAATCTAGAATCTAAAAAGATAAAATTCAAATTTAAAATTGATATATCTCTTAAATTCTAGGGATAAAGATATTTAAAAGATTATCTTAAATCTAATTCAAAATACAAGTTTACAAATAAATAAAATAAACAAAAGATAATAATTATTTTAGAATAACAATGTGATTATTTCAGCCTAAATGAGTTCTCTCATGTATAGCACTTGGTCCAAACATTTTAAGTTAAAGTATTCAATACCAAAATGACATGTAGATCCATTTTCAACCCAAATCAAATTAATTAATGACATTCTTAGAGTTTCCATTCTCATTTGTTGCTCCAAATACCATTTACTTTGTTAAAATGTTTTGTACAATCACATTCAATGCTTCCTTAATTCTCTTGACTTTTATTTTTATAATAGGTCTACTTGAAATTTGCAAAGGCTCATTTGAATTTTGATGCATCATGTTGGATTGCATCAAAGGCTTAGTTAGGATGGGATCCCAACGCGGCAAGCAAGAAAGGGTGACACTTAAGGGACTGTCCTTCAAAAGAAGGGTCAATGCATCCGTGATGACATAACATTAACATTCTTCTTCTACTTTATGAGGAAATTGCTGGAGAGAGAAGAAGCTAGAATGGGTGAGATTCACATTAAGCGATATTTTCAGATTTAGAGGGATTGATTTGAAGGGCAGATAGGTAGACATTAAGGCATAGGTTAACCATGCTTGTGAATGAAGTCGGGATGTTCAAATCTATAGCTGTTTTAAGAGACATTGAGCTTATTAAGCTGAAGATGTTGTGGTTCCATATGTGGGTTCGAGCATTAGGAAGTCTTGCTGCTGAAAGTTCATTGTCCAGGGATTCCATGGCTGAAAGGAAGCTGAGCCATATAAATTGGAACTTTATTATGGTGCTGGAATTAATACATGTGCGCATGGAAGCTAAACATTGTACGGGTCAATTTATAAGCGAGAAATTGGTCACTCATATTAACAAGTTACTGAAATAATTAAGTTTGACGTGTGAATGACGTAGAGCTATATTGAACTTGTACATATTGGTGCATGTCATATCGTTTACTATAAAATATAATAATATACAAACGAGACATGGATCATTTTTTACGTGCGGCGTAGGAAATACATGTAATTACGTCAAATATGATGTTGATTCAGTGTTTTGTAAACCCATACGCAAAAAAGATTGACTTAATGATATCAATTTTCACGTGTGGCACATGAAACATATGAAAGGAAGGCGTCCAGTGTCTCAAATACGAAGAAACATTTATATAGCAATGAATAAATGAGGTAAAAAGCAAATGCAGTACAAGTGCGAAAGTGATCATCCATGGATATCTCACTGCAATCTTTTTCAAGCTCTTCGAATAACAATAATTAGATGGGAAGGTGAAGGTGACATGTAACAGAATAATCACATGTTAATTTCTTGTGTGAAAGCTTCAGGCTACAAGTTATGATTGATTGAATGTATATAATTCTGGTATTTATGATGGATGGTTTGTTCAGGGTCTATTTATAGAGGCAAGTGTAGAGTTGGGAATTGTGGATTGGGTCACGTTTTTGGCGGGTTCGGGCTGGTAAAAGTGAGCCCGCCACCCCTAATCTGTAGGTTAGGCGGGTTGAGCCTGAGGGTTCGCCGGCCAGCCCGCTTAACCTTTTTTTTTTAAAAATTATATATTTTTTATTTTTTTTTCATCTCAATATTTTTATAAAGAAAAAAGTAATATTAAATTTTATTTTTAAGAAATTATTGAACTTTTATTGATAATATTGAAAAGAGAATCATGTAAATATACAATCTTATACAAAAGAACGGGGTAAAAAAAGAAATTTATTTTCATAAAAAAATAAAAGGAAAAAGTTAGCGGGTCGTGGGTTGAGGATTTCCAACCCCCAACCCGCAAGCTGACCCGCATCCCCAGCAAGTGTACAGGACATCTTTCAGGTTTTTGTAATCAATCCCTTCAAATCCAACCTTCCAAAGCCCCTAATCTCTATCGGTGGATGCGCCTCCTCACTCACACTGGCTTCTTCTCTCCTCGGAAAGATCCAGAAACTTCTGAAGAACAAGAAGAAGGCTATGTCCTAACTGATACGTCAACCCTTTTTCTTAAGGACCATACCTTCACTCGCAGCCCACTTTTACTTTTCAGGCTCAACCCACTCATTGCGAAACCGTGGGACCATTTACCCACTTGGTTTCAGAACGCCGATCCGAGCCGTTTGAAACGGCACGTGGCTGAAAAGGCGTTCTATGACTATGCCTGGCATGTGCCTAGGTTTTCAATCACTTCGGAGACTCTACA
>JANTPZ010003712.1:0-24465 GCA_025593235.1 Vachellia pachyceras
CCCACCCACTTCCACTTCACCGTCGCTCACCCATCGCCGGCACTTTGCCATCATTGTCATCGCCGATAAGCATGGGCACAACCTACCACCGCCGGCGAGCACAACACAGAAGCATACCGGCGACGACGAGCGCAACTCCACCATGAGCAGTCCACCGTCGGCGACATCGTCTGCCAGCTTCAGATTTCCAGTCATCGTCTTCGGCGGCAGATTTGCAAATCTGCCTCTTCGTCATCGTCTTCACCGTCGGCGGATATCTTCTGCCTCTTCGTCATCGTCTTCATCGTCGACAGATATCTTCTGCCTCTTCGTCATCGCCGGTATTAGCATTCTTCACTGTCATCATCGTCAGCGTCATCGTCTTCATCAGCATTCTTCGTCGTCATCGTCGGGTTCAAACGAAGGGGATTGAAGATCAGATAATGCAAGGATTAGTCTTCAGCACCTTCACCGTCGTCTTCATCGCCTTCACCGTCGTCGTCTTCATCGTCAACAGGCGAAGAATGAAAGCTGGGAACAGAATGGAAGCTGGGCTCGACGGGAATGAATGCTGGATAGAGATTGATTTTTTTTCATTGTGGCAGCAAATTGATTTTTTTTTAACTAAGGGCATTTTAGTCTTTTACTATAAAAATCAGGTTCCATTTCCATGTCATACCAAACGTACTTTTAATACTCATCTCCATCTCCATTTCCATCTCCATATCCATCTCCATTTTCATTTCCATATCCATCAAAATCAATTCCACTGTACCAAACGAGGCATTATATAGAGCGCTGGGGATCGAATATCGTCAATCGAGGTCGTACTTCGCCATTTTTAGCAGAGAATGGGAGAGACAGAGAAGGTGGTGCCGGAGGCAGAGGAGCTACCCAAGGCTATAGTGCGTCGGGTGGTGAAAGATGAGCTCTCACGGTGCTCCGACGACAGAGATATTTCCATTCACAAAGATGCCCTTCTCGCTTTCTTTATCCACTACCTTTCCGCCACGTTAGTACTATCTTCGAACCCTAATTTTTATCTTCTCTGACGTCTGAGCTCGCTTTAGTTTCCTCTTTTAGCGGGACTGTAGGGTTTTGGGTTGAATTTCTCTCGCGTTCATATCTCTCTGGAACGTATTAGCCCTTTGTCGTCAAACTAGACAAAGCGCGATTTTTTTTAACTTTTATCGCAGTTAAGCTAGTGAATTTATAATTGAAGGCTAGTTCTGCTATTTAAAATTGAAAACTGATGGGAACTATTCTTGTCTCACGGAGAATTCACATCGAGAACTGATGGGAACTATTCTTGTCTCACGGAGAATTCACTGAGCAGTACGTGACATAAGTATCCATACATGCTGTCATTGTTCAGGGTCGTACACATTCCATATTTTACCTTGTTTTAAATTTTTTTTTAATAATACGGTTTAAAACAATGATCAGAGCCAACGATATATGCAAGGAAGCAAAGAGGCAGATAATAAGCGCCGATGATGTATGTAAAGCTCTTGAAGAGACTGAGTATTCTGAATTTGTCCGGCCCCTAAAAGCTTCTCTTGAAGGTAAATCAACTTTTTATTTCCTGTCTGCAGTTATTGTGATCAAGATATTTCATGCATCATTTGATATTCCACACTATGGCGATGATTTACACTATTCCTTGCTGTCAAAATCTGTCTGTACATGTGGACGAAGAAGACATGGTATTTTCTAAGACTTGGTATGGTTTGTTGTGTAAATTATCTGCTAAAATCTCTTAAGAGGGTGATGGGTTTCCATTGATGAAATAAAGGAAGTCGTTTTATATTTAGTTACTTGGCCGCAGCTAAGGTTGGGGGATTCTTTCCCATCGCCTACCTTACAAATATTTCTTCATTGGTTACCAGAGTTTAGGAAGAAGAATGCTGGGAAGAAAGCGGGTGCGGCAAAGGAAAGGGATGAGAAAAAGAAAAGGAAATTAGAAGATGAGTCATCTGATAAAGACGAGGGCGCTGACAACAAATGAGAAGTTTGGAGGAAAGTGTCAGAGAAATTGGAATTGTCATGACTGCCCTTGTTATTATTTAAGGTTTAAAATTTGGATCAAACGAAAGTTGTTGCATTTTATGCTCCGCCGTAGTCCCGCTCCAAACCACGGCTTACAGCTCCACCTGACTTTTCTTCTCCAAATATTTTATTTTAAGAAGCTAGTTTTTCATCCGGAAAGAATCCAGACAGATTGCATCCTTTGTTTAAAAAAAAAATTATGTCCGTTAAAATTGTGTTTCAATACTACTAATGAGCTCCCCTTAAATCCTGTTTAATTTGCCGTTTAACATCAACATTTTAACAATTTGAAAATCTCATGGCATGACCTATCGGTTGAAATCGATTACATATTTACTCGCAAGGGATCATTCGTAATTTATTATGAATCTCAATAGCTTTCAAGTACATATAATTGTCAATTTGGCAGGAAAATGTTTGAAATGACAGATCAAAAATGCAAAATTTGAAATCTAAATTTCACATGAATCTAAACGAATTAAATCTTACCTTGTGGATGGGGTGATGACATAAACTCGTTCTTGCAATGAACAAGTAGAGGGAATCCAAAGCATAACTTATTAAACAATAAACATTCTATACGGAATTAAACAGCTGCTTCGAGCCTTCTACGAAGAAAACATAAGTTGGAAATTATGGGACTAACTATCAACATAGAGAGAGCAGAGCTCATATAAGGAAATCATTACATCCTATGTAGTCAATACATAGCCTATCAAAATTGTATAGATAATAAAAACAATGTTATAGCACACTTAGATAAATTAATGATGTCAAGACACCAGGCAAACTTGAAATTCAGAGACCGTCTAATATGGACGGTATCTACGCCCCTGGCCACTAGCATTGTTGTGCCTTCCCTTGCTTGAACTGCCAAAGTTCCTGCTTCCACTCCCTCCATTCCTGCCGCCTCTACTATGATGTGAAGGTGGGGTCTGTGGCTGCATTCCTGGTTGTTGCCTACAGAAGAAAATCAAGGCTCAGAATGTTAGCCACGCTAGTATTTTGCATGCAACTCCATGGGCAGGAAAATTCAGTTTCACATCACACTTTGAATTTGTGGTTTCTCTTACTATAGCCAAAAGTGCGAGAGAACAAGAAAGAGAGAAGAGGTATCAGATGGAGCATAAAAATGTACAATCCTACTTACAGGACATATCCAATTCGGCCATCAGGCAAAAGCATGGGCATCATGGCCATACCGGTTGGAGCTGGACCCCTTCCATGTATCATGGGCTGCAAGGGATGCAACTACTTGACATCAGATTAATTTATTATAAATGTCACCTAGAATTGATGGCTCATTAAGAACACACCCTCTAATAGCAATATTTAGCTCAAAGCCCACATGATATTGAATCAAAATTGAATAATGATGCACTTGTGGTCTAAAACTAAAAGGAGGCATGAGATTTTAGAGCTTTAGATTCTATTTACAATTTATAATTTCTCATTCTCACTGTGTAAGATAAAAGGGAAGGGGAAAACGCACATGTGTCACCTGTGCAAGACCTGCAGCACCATATCCAGCGCCTAGCCCACCATAGGCGCCTCCAATCAAATTGTAACCGACATGGGGAGGGTAGCCAGGAAGCAATCCTGACTTCTGTGTATTTGATCCTCCAGACTTATCAACCTGTGGTTTAGCTAGAGAGCACTCCAAAACTTGACCTAAATTCAGAACGACCATAATCAACTACATTGAAGAATATGCTTAAATCACAAAGATGCATATAGGGATAAAAACTAGTTCAAAATTTACCATTTAATTCATATCTTTCAGTGTTTTTAAGTGCTTTCATCGCACTAGACTTCTCCACAAAATGTACAAAGCCAATTCTGTTCTTTTCTTGCCCAGACTTTGCTGGGGGCAGAACCACCTTTGAGATCTTCCCATGGTGTTCAAAAAGTTTCTTTAGTTCATCTCCAGTTACATCCTTAGGTAAGTTCTTGACATATACTGCCCTCACCTGCTTATACAATGTGAAAGTAAAACAACAAAAATCAAACAGCCATTTTCAAAGAACAAAAAGAGCCTAAAAGGTGACAGTTTGAGTGCAACAAATTATAATCAACTTCATTTTTTATTCAAATAGCAGAACTTTTGGAAGGAACTTGTAAAATCTCAAAAACCAGCAAATGTACAATGACATCTGATATGCACAACATCAATGGCTCCATTGCCGTTCCAACTTTTTATGTTGCTTAGTTTCCCATCACATCAATCACGGTTAAATATTATCAATTAATCTTAAAATAAATAAGAAATATGAAAAAGAGATTTAAAACCTGAGATGTAGCAGAGGAATCAGCATTTTTAGGGTCAGCCCAGCTCACTGTTGGAGCATTGTCACCAAGCTTGAATTTTGGATTCATCATCTTTTTCCTTGAATATTCAGCACATGCATGATTGTAATAGTTGACAAAAGCAAAACCACGATTGTTTGTTGGGTGCTTCATGTCCTGAAATGAAGAATCCACATCTGAACAATAAAAACTAAATACCGGTACTGCCACCATGTGTCAGTAAGTGTGAATGTTCCTGTCTGTAAATCAGTGGATGTGATTTTGGAATGATTTTAGCAAAGAAATTTTGATTCATTGTGACTGTAACCATAAACTCCTAGATCTTACTCGAATTATATAATGAAGAAGCAAAGCAGCAAGGCATGTTATACCTTGACTAATTCCACAGTCGTAACTCCCGGACCAATCTCAGTTACAACCTTCCTTAGATCCTCATCTTCCCAGCTTCTAGGAACATTACCAATGAAAAGTCGGTGTTTTGCTTGAGATGATGAACATTTTATCTTTTTACCCTGAGAAGGTTGATAGTTGACAAAGTCATGAGACAAAAAGAAAACTGATCATTTTTCATATTATGTGTCTGTAATGTTAGAAATGCACAAGTCGCATTATGCTTTCCCTTAACAAGGAAAATTTAGCTGTGATAACAATGCATTACCTTAAATTGTTTATTATTCAACTCTTCAATAGCTTTAGATGCCAATTCCACACTTTTGAAGGTCACAAAACCAAAGCCCTTGTTTTCAGCAGAATCTTTTCCTTTCATAACCCTAACCTGTTTCCATCAAACTTTCATGTTAAAGGGTGGTTTACAAAGAACATGCATCAAGGAAAATATTGATTAAGAAGCTTACCTCTGTAACTTCCCCAATAGACTCACAAAAAGCCTTCAAATCCTCACCTGAAGCATCATGAGGGATGCCACCAATGTAAACTTCAGATCCATGAGGAGGAAGAGAGAGAAGTTCGGCATGTTTTTTCTTCTCATCCTCATCTTCCACCTGTGCCTCATCACTGCTAATGTTTTGCATGGCATCAGTGTCATTGCCATGATCATCATCATCATCATCATCATCATCATCATCTTCTTCTTCAACCTCCTCCTCTTCCTCCTGCTCTTCTATTTCTTCAACTTCCTCCTCCTCTTCTACCTCTTCATATTCAACTTCTTCTTCCATTGTTTCCTCGGGATCATTTTCTTCATCAAAATCAACCTTCTCATCAGACTCAGTTGGCTTTTCAGGTTCAGATGGCTTAGCAACTGATGAAGAATTTGCCTTTCCTCGTGGCATCTTATAGAACTAAGTAAACAAGCTAGTGAGGCAACTGTGAAGAAGGCACAGAGGCCAGAAGAATTCCTGGGAAGAATTATACACATATCGAAAGGGGGAAACTAAAGAAAGGCCAAAAAAGGACTTGCAGCGAAATGAATTCAGCGGAATCCGTGCAATGAGATGAGACTTAAGGGTCACACTGTGAAAGAATTTTACTAAAGGGGCGTTGATAACACAAGTAGCAGCACTGAAGGGCAAGTACAAGAGATTCGCAGCGCAAGACAATAAAGGTGGCGCAAAGAAATGAATCTCTTGTAATCCAAAGCATGTTTTTGAGTTCAAGCCTTAATTATCAGAATGTCAAAGGGAGGTTCAAGAAAATCTAGAATTGCAGGAGCATCATATGCAAGTATGAAACCAGAACTAACATTAGGAGATATCTAATATGCAAGGTGAACAACCAAGTTACAAATAAGAGCCCCAGATTATTTTTAGAGTCAAGTCGAGTTTAGACATTAAGGGAGGGAATGTGATGGCAGAACAAAAAGGAGAATCATCAAGACACATAAGTGTCCAATCTCAAAAACAATAGCATTTCCAAACTAAATGTACCAATCGGAGCACCCTCCTGCAATAAATTTACAGATGACTGAGATAAACTACTCCGGCAGCTAGTTGCTAAGGCATGCTTAAACAATACATGGGAATTTTAGGAAAGATAAGAACATAAATGCATGTAACTTATTTCAATGTTTCCAAGAACAAGGCACCTAACACGCTACTCTGGTCGTTCACATAGAAGTTATATATAATACAATTTTTTTTAGCATTTGAGACGGGTGAGAGTTTCATTTCTTGCCGTCTCCGTCAAAATAACATTAAATGGAAATTTCCCTGTTCCTAGACATAAGATATCCGCTCATCTACAACTTCATATATGATACACCCTATGTACCAGTGCCGACTCAATAATGAAGAGAAAAGGGGGAAAAAATGAACAGCTACAGCCCATTGATTCGACCGGCTAGATTTGAGATGTGGTAAACTAAAGAAATTAGCAGGGGGGCTCGATCTCAAAGCATCAAAATTACAAAATTGCTCCACAAAGTTAGTTACTTTATTTTTTACGTTGAAATTTCCAATCCTTCATCAATTTTACTCCAACATAGTAGTTATAAAATATACGAGGACCGAAGTCTCACGCAACGGAGTGAAAAATGCAAGTGTGCATCCGGGTTGGGGGAGGAGGGAGATAATACCTGAAGAAGTAATCCGCGATACGAAAGAAATGTGGGTACAGAGTGCGAGAGAGCTGAACTGGAAGCGAAACCGATAAAAAGAACGAGATAATCAGACAGGGCAAGGAACCGATTGGAACAAAAATTGTGAGATGCGACTGTACATCAAACCGAGAGCTTAGGGGAAGTAACGTACGAACGAAACGAACCCTAGAAGCCCTCTTTCCTTCGTCCTATGAAGTATTATCGGCAGAAAACGGTGACTGACTGCTAACCAAAATTACGGTTAGATTTTTCACTCAAAAAAAAGAATTACGGTTAGATTTCTCCCTCAGATTTATCTTGTGAATTCACAGCAAGCCATATGTAGTGTGGACAATAGACTGAACAATAATAAATCCGTTTAGAAAAGTGGTGGAGAAGTAGGGATGGGAATAGGCCAAGCCCCTATCAGGTAGCCTACGGTCTGGCCTATTTAGGGCCTAGTTTGACCTGGCCTGTTTATTAAAAAGGCCAGGTTAAGGCCTAATTGTATAAATAGGTCAGGCCTATTTTTTTAAAGCCTGGCCTGTAAGCCTTTAAGCTGGCCTGTTTATATATAAAATAAATATAATTATTTTTATATGATGCAAATAACACTTTTTGTATTTTTTAAATCCAAATTTTTATATTAAATACCTACGTCCAGTAAAGTTAGTAGGCTTGAAGCCTACCTTGAGGCCTTTTAAAGGTGCACAATAGTATGCTTAACGCTTACTTTGAGGCCTTTTTAGAGGCCTACATTATATGTAGGCCTCTAAAAAGGCTTCAGGCCTTACCAAGCCTTTCGAAGGCTCAGGCCTGAGCCTAAAAAAAAGCCTACATTCAAACTCAAGTCCAGGCTCAGGCTCAATGTTTTCATTACAGGCTCAGGCCTATTTAATCAAAGCCTAGCCTGACCTAGCCTATTTCCATCCCTATGGAGAAGTGATTTTACCATTTATAAGATAAACGTGTGAAGGAGATTATCTCATCTTGAGAAAATACTAAAGATACTATTTTTTTAGAAACATCCTTGATAATTTTAGCCCTTTCCTCAACTTAAAAAAAATATTTTTGTGAACTTAAAAAAAAAAAACTAAAGATACGATTCTAAAATATATGTATTAACCATCTTTCCCTTTCCTGTGAACACTAATTTTCTGTATGATCCTATTAACTCTCTTCCTATCTCTAGCTTACTCTAATACTCCCACTAATCGATTGATTGATACAATTCTAGCTTTTATTAATAGTGCTTTTGGAATGTTATGATTCTTGACCAAATAAAAGTCATTAACTTGTTTTAATTACATATCTTAATTTGCTCCATTTGGTTGTGATATTTTTTTAATAAAAGACCGAAAGGAGTGTGTCATAAGATTTTTTTTTCAAATTAAAATTTTCTCACAAATAGTTGTTGTTTGAATACTCAGAATGGATCATTGTAGAAGATGAATGTGGTTGTATTTAGATTAGCGGTATAAATTATTTTTTCAATATTATTTATAGTTTATAAGGTAAATATATAAGATGAACTATATCTTGACTGATATGATTTAATGCTATAGCAAACATGTCATGTGTTTCTTCTTTATTGGTTGTTTTCCATAGTTATGGTGCAGTTGCATGTAGTGGATTAATTTGGAGCTTTAACAGCTTTTCTAATGGTTCTGCCCAAGAATATGACATTTCAAAATTTTGGAACAACTTTTACGTAATTATTTGGGAACACTGTTTTCCCAATGGTATACGTAAGTTGAGACAAAACCATTTCAAAATCTTGAAAACCCATATTGAAATCCATAAAAACTATCTTGAAATCAGTAAAATCATATTGAAATCTGCAAAATACCCCAGAATTTATACTCTTTTCTCCCAACGGAATTCTCAAACACACTCATGAGTGCTTTTTTATACATGAAAATATCTCTATTTTTTTTCTAGGTATTCATACTAAAGCAACTTGAGCCAGGTGAAGAGTTATATAAAAGATGGATGTCCATAAAAGATTATGGGTACGAACAGAATAAGGATGCTCGGTATATACTGCAAATAATACCCAAAACAAAATCCATGCACCCATGAACCCGCAGTTGAGCTTGAGCCAGAGCCAACTCTATTATATAATGTGCATTTTTGGAAGAACGTTTGAGCTTCTTAAACGTATGTTTAATAGTATTAATCATTTTTATATATTCTCTTTATAAACCGTAAAAACTTTTCTTTATTACTTTTCTGAATGGGTTCGATATTTTTTTTATTTGGATTTAGATGAGTGCTAAAAGCAAGCCCCGGAGAAGTGGAACCTTAAAACCAAAGACGTTTTAGGTCTCTGCATCATCTTGGGATCTTGCCTTTGAAGAAATTCATCGTCTTCTTAATTGATTGAGTCATCAGCACAGTTCGTAATATCATAGTCAATACTCTGTACTATATAGTACGTGATACATTACTTTGTGCACCGAAACAATTAAAGGCATGTTTGGTTAGTTCGTTTGGGTAACCAAAATCCATTCATGCGCTTCCTAAGATAGAATTCCTCTAACATATTTACCTCGGAATCTGTATCCGTTCTCCCAACGGACTATCCAAACAAATCCTAAAACTAGTAAAAAGCTACCCAACTAATTACCAATCCTGGGTGTTCAAAATAACTAGAACTTACTACATTGTAGGGAAAGCTTACAATTCCTAACTATTGCATCACCTCTCAATTCATTTGTCTCTCAAAAAACTCGTATCATTCTTACATTAACGTATATCACACTTGTTTTATCTTTTGTTGTTTTCAATAATATCATTCTTACATTAACGTATATCACACTTGTTTTATCTTTTCTTGTTTTCAATAACTATAAATGCGGTTAAAATACAAAATTATAATTGAGGGATAAAGGACTCACAGTTTATGTCAGATTCTTGCATAAAATATATAACATATGTTCCTCAGAAATTTTAAATATGCCATAAGAGTGGTTTTAACCTCCTTCAATTGTTTTCCTACACTTGTATGTTCAGAGGATGGGTGACCAAACTTTAGCCAATCTTGTGCTCTTGTTTTTGCTTTTTTCCCAACCCCATAAGATCAAAAAATTTGAATATAATTCAAACACATTTTAAAGCTGTATCTATGGCGAGGTGAGAATTTAGTCAACAAGTGAGATGATTTTCTTGCCTGACACACACACACACACATAGTGTGCATCAACATTAATATCAATATTAATAATTTATCAATAAAGAAAAGAAGCTAATGCAACACTTTATCATCCGCCAACATTTCACCTCCAAAAGCAGTCAACCAATGGCTGATGATGGCAATGAACATAGTTATCTTGCTAAGCAATTAATCTAGTAAGCGTAGAATACAAAATAAAAAAAATATCTCAGCTTCCATTTTTTAAAAAAATAAATATGGGCCATCATATGAGATTAGCTCCAGGAAGATTTTGCGAAATCGTGCTCATTTCACAAATGCCTATGCCTAGTACTTATTGAAGAGGATTCGGTGCATTGAATAAATACCTCACGGATGCTTCCTGTGCTTCCAGATACGACGATAGCGCGCTTGTTTGGGAAGCCATTCTTCCCAACGGTGCACGTAAGCCGAGATAAAACCATCTCGAAATCTGTAAAAATCATATTGAAATCCATAAAAACCATCTTGAAATTCGTAAAACCATCTCGAAATTCCCAAAATGCCTCGAAATCTGTAAAATCCATTTTTCCAACGGAGTTCCCAAACAAGCACAGCGTCGTTCATGTGCCCTCTCTTCTATTTTTCTTCAACCTCATCGTCTTCTTTCATGCACTAACGACCATGAATCCCACTTCCTATCTTGCAATTGCAGTATGGCGAAAGAAGGGGGATTTTTGGCATGTGAAATGAAAGAGAGAGACGGAACCTTTGTGATGAGGGACGTCTTTGAATAGTGTGAAAGATGGGTGTACCACTGAAAATTTGCGGTGGGGATTTGAAAATTGGAAAGCTTATCAAATATTCATGCTCAATAGATCCGTGTTCTTTTTATAAATTTGAAGATTCTCTTTATAAATAGTAAGTCAGAGGAAGAGGTTTTTTTTTCCAAGATCAAAATAATTTCCTTCACATATTTATTTCGTAAATTGTAAAAGTACATCTCCACCACTTTCCTCAACCAGGCATTATTAATCTTGTCCATTTGAAAATATTCTGATTCAATTAAAATAAATTACTCCAAGATAAGAATGATAATATTGAACCTGTTTCAGAATGCGGTAGATAAATATTTTTACATAAATTAATACAAATATATAAAAGAGATTATATCATTTAAAAAATATGTTGAATTGAATTTTAAAACACCTATGAACATTGCAAAACAGGATCAATAATGGGTTGGATGGAGATGGTTTGAACGCATGAGAGCAATAAATTACAGGGAGCACCAGAATTTGACAAACTGTTTCTCTCACCTACTTGCTTCCCTATAAATTGATTACTGTTGTGTCTCTACCCTCCCTTCTTTTGCCACCATTTTCTATCGCTACCTACATCATCCTTGCTTATTTATCTCAATCTCAGCGTTTGTTTCTGAGTTTGTCTCTCTCAGAAATGCATTCAACCGTCGTCGTTGCTTCTTCTCGGGGTATTATCAAGAAACAAACTTGTTTAATCATTCTCACCTCCCACTTTCTTCTAACCCTTTTCTTCAATCCGACTCCACCATCAATCTTTTCCTTTTTCCTCACTGTAAATTACCAACTGTTGAGCCAATCTTCCCCTTTATTGACTTCTTAAGTCACAGAATCTCATATTACATTCTTAAGATTTCGTTTAGTTTATTTCAGCAATAGGTTCTTTTTATTGCCAGCCATGACCGAGGTCCTCCACTCCTCTTCCCATTCCCCCCCCCTTTTCGCGTTCCCTGTCTCGTGGGCCCCTATCTTCATCATCTTCCGCGACCCCTCCGGCGATGGCATTCTCATTATTGATGACCAAGAGCCTCGCTCGTCGTCTTCACTAGCCGTGGAGGTTTGTTCGACGGCGACGGACCGTGGCACCGAGGAGCTGGAGGAGCGGGACAAGCGTCGGACGGAACAGCTTTCTGTTTTGGCGCTTGCTGTGGCCCTTCTCAGGAAGTCCTTGCCTGTTTGTAAGAGTGTTAGGAGGGAGCTTTGCGCCATGGAGATCGGATGGCCTTCCAATGTGTGCCATGTTGCACATGTTACGTTTGATAGGTTCAATGGTTTCTTGGGTTTGCCTGTCGAGTTCGAACCTGAAGTGCCAAGAAGGCCCCCTAGTGCAAGGTACCCTGTTTCTTTATTGCGTGTTGATTTAATTCCTTCTCTTTTCAAGACTCTAGATTATACTAACTATTAGTGGATACCTCTTCATTAATTAGGTGCCATTGTTCATGTTAGATGTAGGCAGTACTGATTTCTTTGCATACGGTTGTAAATTATAAACTTTCTTCCCTGAGGTTTCTGTCGCTACTCTCTAATAGTCTCTATACGAGTATATATTGAGATCATCCGACTGTTTTATTGGTTTTAATGGTTGAGATAATCGCATATTCATATTCGTTTCTGAACTTCTGATGATCAAATAAACATAAAATTGCAGTTAATTATGTTCCACAATCACATTCAGGGATTGTTTCAGAAAAATATATCTAGCAAACATAGGCTTTGTGGGAGTGCTTGCGGGGGTGGAAGTTTGAAAATAATATAAATACATTTTTACCATTGTATATGTAACTTACTTTCTCCAAGTTTGAAAGCTCTGTCGATATTGCATAGTATCAGTGATTTGTGTATCTTATAAACACATCTCCTTTATAATAATGGTCGTTTCTTTTTTAAAATGACTTGAAATATTTTCAATTAGTTTTTATGTAACTTTTTCCCTTTGAATGTTCGCTTGTAGTGCATCTGTTTTTGGAGTTTCAACTGAATCCATGCAGTTATCATATGACTCAAGAGGGAACATTGTGCCAACAATTCTGTTGCGGATGCAGAAACGCTTATATGCTCAAGGAGGGTTGCAGGTTTTTCATCTCCTCTCTCAACTTTTCTTCCATTCCCTTACTTATGATTTTCTCTTGAATTAGTGGACACACTTTGCATGAAAAAGCCAAAGAAGTCTCTCCTGTTTTTAACTTCACATTCTTTACGAACTTCTCATTTATAGAATGCTTGTGTGCGCTTGCTTGGTTTAACCATTGAATTTACACATGCAGGCAGAAGGAATTTTCAGGATCAACGCAGAAAATAGTCAAGAGGAATATGTTAGAGACCAATTAAATAGTGGAGTGGTCCCACAGGGCATAGATGTACATTGCTTGGCGGGGCTAATCAAGGTATACCATTGCAAGATAACTGCATCTGTTTCTTTCTATGCAAGTTTCTCATAAGCTTCGGTGATTTGGTCAAGGAGTTTAAAATTAACCAATGACCATGTCAAAGTAAAAGTGAACTCTATCCCTTTAATAAATCCAGTTTATCGAACATTTGTGTCGCCAGATTCAATCTTATTTGGCCGAACAGAGGTATATATCAAGTATATCATTAAACTGTATTCTCATTTTGCATAATAAGCAGGGTTTGATACTGTTGTATATTTGAAGGCTTGGTTTCGAGAGCTTCCTAGGGGTGTTCTGGATTCTTTATCCCCCGAGCAGGTAATGCAATGCCAGACGGAGGAAGAATGTGCTGAACTAGTGAGGCATCTACCTTCTACTGAAGCTGCCCTCTTGGACTGGGTCATCAATCTGATGGCTGATGTTGTACTACAGGAACATCTGAACAAAATGAATGCACGCAACATTGCCATGGTTTTTGCGCCAAACATGACTGAGGTGAGTTCCAATCAATATTTAACTATTGACGGAAGAAAAGAGATTCCTTATTAATCCCATTACGATCTTTTCTGCTTTATGAAGATGCCAATGTGGTTGTTGGTCTATCTGATGATCGTAGATTTAACTTCTAGCTTGTTGTTACAGCACTCTGACTGTGTGTGGTTGCAGATGACAGATCCCTTAACTGCATTAATGTACGCAGTCCAAGTGATGAATTTCTTAAAGACACTTGTACTAAAGACCCTCCGAGATAGAAAGAATTTGTTGGTAGACTCTTCTCAATTTCATTCTGAGCCTTCGGATGAGAATGGACACCATAGCCCTTTGGAATCCTGCCAAGGGGACTCTAATGAAGAAAGTGAAGATGCACAGGGAAACTTCATTTCTGAGAAAACTATCCAAGAATGTTCCCCTAACTCTCCTCACCATAGCATTAACCTAAATGAAGAAGAATCTGGCAGTTTTTTAACCTCTTCTGAGCATCTAGTTTGTGATGGAGGTTTATGGAGTAAGTTTTCTCCCAAAGGAAATGCCCGGAAGAGTGAGACTGGCCATCCAAGTAATCCAAATACTAGAAGGAAGACCAGAAAAGCGAGAGTACAACAACCTACTATACATGGAAAAGTGCCTATTGCAAAGAGGGGAATTAGCACTCTGAGTCGGTTGGATTCAAGATCAGAGAGAATAGAAGCCTGGAGGTGAAAGAAGCACAATTGTGCTGTGTGGCTTGTAAGTTGGATTGGGTTGGAAATTGCAAAAGGAAATTGTTTACTGGTTGATTCATCTAAGTTTTTCTTTGTATTCTTGGGTTTGCTTAACTTATTTGATTTTAGGAATAGTTCTGCGATCACACTATAACCATGTAGTAAAGTCATATCAGTTGTGTTTACTCTTGGTCAAAGTTTATTTTTAAATTACCTTTCTTATCTTCTGTGTTCAAGGTATTTAAGATTTTCTATCACCCTTTCGATCTCTTGGGCAAAGTTTATTTTTAAATTACCTTTCTTCATCATCTGTGTTCAAGGTATTTAATGTTTTCTATTACCCCTTTCGATCTTAAATATAAGACTTCATTTGTCGTATAAATTGCACTACAAATAAATTCTTATATTTAGAATAAAGGATATCTTATATTTAAAATCAGAGAATACTATTTTAGTGATTAAAATGCTACACTAATTTCAATAGCCTTCAATTAATAAGATGATTAACTACAAACTAAACTCTGCTTTTTATTGAAAGTAGTAGAACTGAATGAGATGTCATAGCTTAAAAGATATTTGCATTTCAGTTGCACACTTTTATGCTGAACTTATGATTTTGATCATGTTGCATCCTAAACTTGATCTTTTTATGCTGAACATGACTCAGTAGCAGTCAGAGTATAATGAATGTGTTTAATTGCACATAGATGGTGAAATGGTGTTTGATATAGAGTGCGCAATAGCACAAAAGCACTACAGGCATGCCACGTGCGTGCAAATTGAGTGGTGTGAAACCACTTACTTGTGCAGTTGGCAAGTGGTGAATGCTGATGATGGTGGGAATGTGCATTATACAGCACCCTCACAGGGATCACAACTTGGCCTTCACGTCACATAAGAAAGCTATGGTCCTTCAGCTTCCCCAAAAGAAACGGTGAATTACATCCTCCTCTTGCACTTTGCCTTTTATCTACCTTTAAAGTTAAAAACTTTGTCGTGATTCAATTTGAGTGTCACAACCAGCATTTGTTCTTTGTTATCCAGTATATCAAGCCATATTGTTATACACAATTATGTATGAAGTATAAACAGCTAAATATTATGAAATAAGTAACGCTCATCAAATACTGACAAGATATTCGGTTCTTCCTGCATTTGAAAATTTCTATTGATGAATATTAACTAATTTTTGAACAAATACTGATAAAATATTAAATTGTAAAAATAAATAAATAATAAAATACGAAGATAAACTTCAATTATGTTCTCCCTTCTACATTAAATGCTTTTCTGAAAGAGAGAGGGGCGAGGGGACCTAGAATTTGATGGAGAGAATTTATCTATCTCTTAACGCGTAATAGTATTTGTGGTTGCCAAATTCACACCAGTCTCTGTAACCACTAACCACCCATTGATTTTTCCAAAACTATAATACAAAAAATAATTTCAAAAAGAAGAAAAAGAATAGAGCCTCCTACTTAATAGCATCTTCCTCCGGACCTTTTTAGATCAAGCTATTCTAGTGAGCCTTCTATATTTTTTCGCCCCTTTTGTCTCTGCCTCTCATCCACCTTTGCCTTTGCAATCTCTTTGAAAACTGAAAACAGAGCAAAGGCTATGGCTTCTGTTACGAGCCTGCAACGCATCTTTGAAAACCCCTCGCCTGAAAAACCAACGCTTATTCAATCTCTCTCATTGAAACAGATTATAACCGTCAAACCCATTCACGATTCCTCCTTTACGGAGTTATTTGGTGAACTCCATTTCAAAGAGAGCTCTCAACCGTCTCCTCCATCCTCCCTTCTTCCAACTTCATCATCATTAGACCCTGGTTCTGACTTAAACCAAACCTCTGTTTCAAGCACCCGGGAAGAGGGTCTTGATTTTGATAATTCATTGCCACAAAGCCCATCTCTGCTTGAATCCCTCTCCTTCAATGAGATTAGACCTGCCAGACCCATTGGCGAATCTTCGATTACTGAATTATTTGGAGAACTCCATTTCAATGAGAATCTTACGCCATCGCCTTCTTCATCTGCCCCTGTTTCTTCTTTACCGTCAAAAGGCCTCCAAAAACCTGAACAAAAAGATGTTTTCGACTCAAGGCAGAGCACCCCGGAATCAATCCGTATATGTCACAGGAGTGACGACAGTTTTTCATCTTCCAATTCCGAGAGCCTGCATTTTTGCACAGAGGGTCTTGGTTTCGAGAGCTCAGATGATATGGAAGACTTGAAAGCTGGAAAAGCTGAGTACTGCTGGGAAACTCAGAGCGAGAAAGTGAGTGCCAAGAAGAATAATTTGGCCTCAGAAGATTCATATGGCGAAAGCAGAAGATCAAGGATAAGGGGGCTGGTGTACCCTCCTCCTATTTCATGCATAGGGAGCAACGGGAAGCCTTGGGTTTTGTTCAAGTCTTTCAGGGACAACGGAAGATTTGTTTTGAAAGAAATAAGAATACCCACACGTGAGTTTCTTCATGCTTATAGAGAAGATGGAAGGCTGAAGCTGCACTTTGTTCTGCCGGACGACGAGTTTCTGGAAGAACAGAATGAGGAAGAAGAGGATGATGATGCAGAAAGTATAGTCGTGGAAGAAAAAGATGATAGCGTGTAGGTATAGATGAGGAAGAAGAGAACTCGAAAAAAGAAAACTTCGATTGTATAAAGAGATCAGGGTAACCAAAGAAAAGAGATTGATGTATGTCAATTCATGGAACGTAGGAGGACTCGAATAAAAAAATAGTGTCTTTTATGTTTGTCTAATTTTGTTTCGACTTTGAATTTAAGAGTGTAGTTATCAACGTACATAATTGTTTTGGATCAACTGCTCGAAAGTACCACCTCAATTGTCTACACAAACTAAGCAACACAGCCATTTAAATAAGATCACAAATCATCATAGAGCATTTGCGCTTCTCCTGCCTGAGATGCAAGATTATGTGTTTACTACTCCCTTCTCATCTGGGGAAAACGAAGAATATGTATACGTATACCAAGATTATGCGCCACTGAAGCGTACTTGATAACTTCCCATAAAGTCTTTAATATTTTGATGACTCACGTCTTAAAATTTTGTAATGAAACAAGAGAATGCGGCATTAGCTGAAAGGAGAAGAATTAAACTATTCGGGGAAGAAGGTAAAAGAACAGAATTTTTATGACGTCAGAGCAGAATCAAGTAAATGTGCAGTTTCTTATGCTCTTTTCAGCAGAGGTCACTTATTACTGGAAAACAGGGAAGGCAAAGAAGAGCCAATTCGAGGTGCCGAGAAGGCGAAAAGATTAGCTCTGGGGCTTTCCGAGATTGAACTCCGGACCTCTCGCACCCTAAGCGAGAATCATACCACAAGACCAAATGCCCGTGTTGGAAGCTTAATCTGGGTAAGCTTATTTAGTTTTTATTGACAGAACCATCCAAGTCCTTGGTTTTTATCTCAGTTGATTGCACAAAAATTAAAGGTTGAAGAGGAGGAAAATGAGTGGCGCAGTCTAGAAATAGAATCTTAAGCCCCAGAATCATAGTTGATGACGATAAGATTGTGAAAGGGACGCCAGGTAATGGAGATAAGGGCAGGATCTGACCTGGGACCGTATATGCCTTGTTCAAACAGGGTGATGTGAATCGAGCACCAACTGTAATTTTGAAATGGAGCATCCGATTTTCTTCCGATACTCAATCCATCTATTACTATTTCATTCACACCATCAGCCTAAAATGGCAGACGCTGTGGATGATTAGGAGGAGGACCCAGAATAATACCCTTTCAAAGAAATACATCTTTCATGCGTTCCTTTTTATCAAATACCAACGGTGCAAGTGGACAACATTACTAATTTCCACGAGCCACGTAGTAAAACAAAAGTCCCAGATATTTGGATAATGGAGGACAAGAAAGAGTATCTGTTTTCTTCAGCTGGGAGTTGGCATTGAGACCAACAAGTCATTAGCATATAGTATTCAATGAACGATGATGATCCAGTTATTAACAAGTAATTGACTCAATCCATCAATTCATAAGTTGAAATACTACTTATTGGTGAGCAATCATAAGTATCTTTTAAATATCCAACTTACCTAATCTTTAATTGTGTTAAAAAAATATCACATAGCTCACTGCCTCAGCCCAATGTTCAGAACAAATTATGGGAAGTCATGCGCCCAACGCTAAAGAAAACACGCAACGAACATAGTGAAAGATATTTAGAGCTTATTTGGATGTAAGGTTGAAAATAGTTTTTACAGATTCTGAGGTAAAACCTAGGTTTTGGAGAATATATTTAGGAAAATAGCTTTTACAGATTTCGAGGCAAAACCTATGTTTTGAAAAATAATTTATGTTTGGGAAGTTATTAGCTTTTACGGATTCCGAGGCAAAAAAGTGGGTAGGAAAGAGGAAAGTAAGAAAGAGAAAGAGAGAGAAAGTAGGAAAGAGGAAAGAGGAAAAAGTAGGAAAAAGAAAACCTAGGTTTCAAACTGAGGTTTTGTAACCAAAATAGCTTTTGGGAAAAAAAATTTTGCTTGGACAAAACCTCGATTTTGAGGTAAAATCTAGGTTTTGATAGGTTTCAAAAGTGGTTGTCAACCAGTAATCTAAACTTCAGGTCCAAAAAAATTCCGAACCCCACGCTAATTCTCATCCTCCAGTCTGGCTTCCATCCTCATTGTCATTGTATTGATATTTTCTCGTTGGCATGGATATTGACCGTCCAAATTGTTTTAAAATGATATTGATTCAAAATGTGTAACCTGTAACTTTTAAATAATAAGTTCATTTTCTTGCTCAAAAAAAAAATAATAAGTTCATTTCCTTAAGAAAAATAAATAATTATTTTTTTTGCATATGCTTAAATTAAAAATGGTAAAAATATAAACAGAAAAATAATGTCTGAACTGTGCAATTTTAATTTGAAAGGTCTGTACTCATGATTAGCAAAACGAATAGCATTTAAAAAAAATAAATAAACTATACTATTTCAAAATTATAAATTATAAATGCAATCTCAGAAGTCAGACCAGTTTCTTTAGGTATCCCTGTGCACAACTTTTATAACTTTGACAAGAGTAACACAAATTATGAAACATACCATTGGAACTGTTTCGGTCAAGGCAAATTCGATGCCAGGTGCGTAGAGTCCAGAAAATATAGATCATCCGCAAAATATTAAGAACGTAAAAGAAGCCAATGATATTGATTATTGACAGAGTATGTTGGAACCAAGAAAACAGGTATTGTGTGGTTATTTATTTGTCTAGCTGCTACAACCATTACCAATCTCTGGGAACATGCACCAATGCAATCATCCAAGTGAGCCTCAATCCTGCGCTTCTGGCTTCTTTGCAGTGCCTTTAAGGTACCAACCCAAAGCACCAAGAATTGTAATGGTACCAGCGACAACTGCATAGTTCCTGTACTTGTCAGTTGAAACATTCTCGGCAGATGATGTTCCCGTTGAACCCAAGCTCGGTTTGGCATCAGTTACTGAACCAGCCGAGCCTGTCGCTGCATTACTATCTTGTTGAGGACCCTAATTTAGAATAAACATTGACAGATAAGTTTCAGGTATAATATGATGCATGCGCGCACATAACCTATTAGTAGATTACTTTCATTGGAATAGGGTAGGAAAATGTCAAGAAAAATCAACATTGCAGAAACAATTTATCACCTAGTTAGAAACGTCATGAGAAAGGTTATTCATAGAGTCATGATCAAGAATCTGTAAGGTTTAAGAGTCCAAGCATAAAAATTGTGACCTAAGTAGCATAATTACACTACTAAAAGAAATAAACGCATATTCCCAGCCTCATGTTTACAGTTAATTTCAGCCAAGCTATCTGATGATAAGTCTGTTCCCTTGACCTATTACCAGGCATACACCAATCCTTTTCATCTTACCATGTCATCAAGCATTAACAAGAAATATTTCAGAACTACTTGACAAGGGACCTCAGACTAAAGGCAAGAATCTAAAAATCACGCAATCTCAATAGATGAAATCGGCAAACATTTAATTATCACATCGTTTAAAGCAATGAAATAAACATGTAAAAATTGATAATATAATATGAGAAGTGAGACAACACCTTGCGAGCAAGCTTCTCTAATTTCTCTTGCTCAATTTTCTGCAATATCACAAAACAATAAACACATAAGGCAGGAGGAATTGACAAAGCAAAATACATTATGTACATAATAGACAAACAAAGCCTACTGCAAAGAAAGTATCTTTATTTCAATACACCTAACATTCAAATTCAAATATTACAATGCTAAGTTGCTAGCACGAACCACCAAAGCGGTTTTTCATTACCTGCATATTAACAATAATTTTTCACAAGCACTGATTTTAGGAAAGATTCTAAACCTATTTTAAAGATTGCAAATAAAAACATAACCGTGTTATATGCACGCCAAGCAGTTCTGCTCAGCTTGTTAGGAACCCTTCAACATTTGGAACAACATGTCAAATCCTAACCATACAAAGACACTTGTAAATCTATCTACGAAAAGAATGCTAAAATGTGCAAAGAAACATGGCAATACTGCACCGAAAGCAAGAGACAATCGCCAAGGATAGAATCAATATAAAGAACTTCTGGATGCACTATTATCTGTTAAAATGTGTTCGATAACAGCTTGAAAGCTTGCAACAAAGACACTGCACAAAGACTCCGAATTGCCTCACACCAACATCATCAATTTGCAAAAGTTCATATCAGGATGAAACGAACATACAGAACCGAGATTACGCTAGGAGATTTCAAGGTTACCTTAATGTAAACATTTTCTGCAGCTTTTTCCTCCTCACTAAGTATTTTGCCACTACCACTGCTATACAGCCTTCTGGACACAAATCTCGCAGCCATCCGCGACGCCATCACACTTAAATTTGCGCTCTGTAAATGAGATGATGAATGCTAAATCTACTCGTCATATCAAAATTTAAGATGCTTGGAGGAACAATCATAAGGAAGGCGAAATCCTCCATCTATTGCCGTTTGAAATAAAAAGAAAGCTAAGTAAACTGAGGAGAAAATCGATTCAATTAATGAAATCAGAAAGTTAATGTGGATAAAGCAGAGCAAATTCAAGGTGGTTCTCAACGAAATGGCGAGATTGTTCGGAATAGAAGAAATAGGTACCAGATTCAGTCCACGGGGCGAGAGGCTCGGAGAAAGAAAAGCTAGAGTTCTTGTTGCATAGGGGGAGAGGAGCTTAAGGGTTTAAGTACGGCACCGTTTAGATCCGGTCCAAGGGGGCGGGTTGAAGTAACGAATAGCTTCGGTGGGACGAACCGATATCTTTTGTTCGATTCCAGGCCTTTTCTTGGACCAAAAGCCTGGTCGCATCAGAATTCAGAAGGTTTCACATTTCTTTTTTCTTACAAAAAAGTATATGGTTGCAGAATTTTTCTTGCTACTTCCTCTAACAGCAAGCCTTACAAAATTATGAAAAGAAAAATAACAATAATAAAAAAAATCATTGATTTAAATTTTTTGATAGTGAGATACTTCCACTTGTATCTTGTCTGGTGGATAAAATATTTATTGTGCTTATTGCAAGGGTTCTGACTGGACAATGATTTGAAAGAGTTTAAAATTTCACAGAAACGCTGGGTCTACAATTATATAAATATATTAACATTTTATTGATTGTGTTATTTGCATATATTACCTACAATAATTAATGGTCAGTAAGAGAACGCTTAAAACTTTATTTTTAATTGAATTTTCACTTATCTTGGCATTCATTTGTAGTTGTTTTTTTAAAGAATTCTCAATTTCTCATTCACAGCATCTTTTAAGTTTTAAAAAATTGATTTTAAATTGTTGGAATATGGGATACCCTTTGTGGATTAAGACCAAAATCCATTTTGGGGCAAAAGCGTTAATGATCAAACATGTGGAAACAAAGTTGTAATATTCTCTAAAAGTTTGAATTTGAAAATTAAATCAAATTTACGTGGGAACAGTTTTCTGATGGGCAGTTATATTCGTTTATTTAATAAAGGATAATGCTCACGTTCTCATAAGGTTTAGAAACAGACGCTCAGAAAACTCTCACCCGTCCTCTCTTTTGTTCTCTGTGCATTTGCTGTGTCTTGTGTTTGGATTCATTATTGTGAACCGAATTTCACGTGGGTATCTGCAATCAGAGTCGGAATTATGGGGTACGCCCGAAATACTGCATAAATAATGAGGTTATTCATGAAACATGAGCATTACTAAACCTAAGCTTGGGTAGTTTGCCCTGAATTTGTTGAGGCTAATTGAGAATGTGCATCTGAAAATGACCACTCTGCAGAAGTGGAGCAAGGGAAAGCAAATGGGGAAGGAGAACAGCATGGTATTTGTTTGATCAAGCAACAGCAACCTACGAAAAGCTTCTTAGGAAGTTTCAAAGTACAAGTCAATTACACCATCCATCTTGTCCCATAGATTGAGGGGTACGTTCTTGCCCTCTCTGCACCCTCTCTATTCTTTTATATGCTATGACATTGCCTAAGGATTGAGTTTGAGTGATATTCCCTAAATTCAAGCCTTGAACATACACTCGCTATTGGAAGAAGCATAATTTCTCGGTGGACATTAATGTTTTGATCTGCATATAGCGGAATAACCAAGTATTGAGAGTGGCACAAACATTGGAAGCCTAGGATTTGTATGCAAAAAGGCATCCTTGGTTCTTGGTCACTCGTAAAGTTGTAGTTCTCTTTGTTTGTTCATTCCATTTGTGTGTTGCTTAACCCTGCTATTATTTCCTTAGATGACAAGGAAGCTTGCATTTTTGGACTGTAAAACCACTAGTCTGCATCTCTGTAGTTGACCAGTTAGAACTTATTGTTCATTTCATGTTCATTCCATTTGCTGTAACCTTTTTAGTTTTTCCATCCTTGGTCCAAAAGGAACGGATGGTTGCCTTCTCGAGTAAATTATACAAATGACCTCTTAGCGAAACAATGTTCTAGACCAACATTGCAAGTTACCACGTAATACCTGACACCAACGTTTTGGCTTGTACTATAGCTGCTCAAAATTTATCAATGCAAGAAACAGGGGTGGAAGGCCGATTGGCTGATTTCTTGCATATAATTTTTCAACATAACTCTGTTTTTCTCTTTGCCATTTTCAGATCAATGGATCCTTGGCTCGTCTGGAGATTAAGGACTTGATGGCAAGAGGATCAATTAGGCTAATAGTTGCTCATGCCAGCCAACCAATGTACACCAGATCCACCACTACCTAAGCTTTGATATATATATAGCCTATATACAGTCGTTAGAGCACTAATGTTCCTACCATCCCCGTGAAGATGGCGTTTTGCTGGATTATGGCCCTCCAAGTTCTGCATCATTCTGATCATGACTTGCATTCTCACTTTTAATTTGACCTTTCTTAGACATTTGTTATTTTTCATCCAAGTCAATGGCAATATTTCTGATCCACAGGAGTAAATATCCGATCGTCTTCTTTCCCTCTAAGCTCCACGCGTCAATTACATGTCATGGCATGTGGTTGTGGTTTGTTTTGCTGCAACTTTTTACGCTGCCATATGATTAAGAAATGGGAAATTCTATATTTCACAATATACCATGTTTTATACTGAACTCTGTATTCTTTGCTCCTGTGCTTTGAAACGAGAAGCGTTGGGTTTTGCAATCGAGTAATTTACAAATGAGACCTTTTCGCCCCCCAAGCTCAAATAAATTATGGTTAAAAGTAGGCCGTGAAACGTAAAATTACATTACAGCGCTTGCACATCGTGCGTACGGGAGAGATTGAAGGCCTATGCGGAAAACACCTCCAACTCAGAGCTGTTTTCCTGATCAATAACATCAAGGAACAATGGATCAACGGTGACATGGCTATCCACATGCACCCTGAACTTATGTTCCCACCAGAGAACCTTGGCCGTGCCGCTGATATCCACTGCGGCATCGAGCACCATCTCACGCTTGGCGACATCAGCCACAAAGCGAGCGGCATGGTGGGCCAGTTCCAGGCCGTTAAGCCGAGCGGGTAGGTGGAGCAGCTGGCAGGAGCGGGG